>CM042014.1:42671157-42783657 GCA_023525715.1 Cichorium intybus | reverse complement strand
CAAATATAAATTCCCAAACTTAAGCATCAACCTACCACAAACGAAATTCATCAAGTCACATAGATTGTATCTAGCCATTTAGGCATTAACTTCACGAGATAGTTGCTATCCTTGCTACAGTAGCGATAACCATTCCTTTAAGTATTTCCCATCATTTAAAACATTACCCATCCACCCAAGCAACAACTCCTACAACATAACCACCATTGTTTCCATGTAGGCACACACTCCAGCATATAAGCACTAACATCACCCCTTAGGCAGTAACTCCGCCACACAACCCTAACCTTGTTACACCAGTTATGTCTAGCCACATAGGCAATTTCATACTCCACCAAATCAATTACATGTCACACAAACAACATGCATACCACATAAGCAATATATACACCCCATAGATAGAAATATGTCACACTAGCACTATGTATTCACTAAGCTCTATGGAATCACACAGATACTATTTATTCACTAAGAAATATTCAACCACACAACCATTTATCATAACACCATAATAAATATTCAAGTACTAAATAGATGATACACCACATGGGCAGATAACAAGCCACTCAAACGAATAACAAATCACTTAGACAATTATCCAGCCACATTCACACAATACAAATCACAATAGCATTTCCAAGCCACCAAGGCAATTCATCAAGCCACTAAGGCAATATCAAGCCACTGAGGTAATACCACATAAGCAACTAACAAGTCGCGTAGGCAAATAACGAGCAACTTAGGTGATTACATATCATGAACTACTTAAGTGTAAGCAAAGTATTTATTCAACACAACGATAATATTTACATTATTACACACAACATCAATCACCTCGAGGAAGGCTTGGTTACTCACATTGAGGTTCTTGATGTGAAATGAGCTCCTAGTACTTAGGTTCCTCAGGCGAAAGAAAGTCAATATGAGCATTGGTTTTTCCAACGAAACAGTGAAAGATGCTGTTTTATCCTTATCCATGGATGGAGGGAGTGGATGGGGTCGCATCCGGGTATACGCCGAATTGCCTACACTGGAGCAGCAGTCGGAATTGGAAAGATATTCAGTTCGTTGATCCATTCAGTAGCACGGAGTCCGGAATTGGATACTAAATTGTTTGGATATATCTTGGGAGTTGAAGGTCGCAGTCCCTTTCCCTCAGGCGAGTTCCTCACTTAACTCTTGGCATCTGCCTTTATTATGTTTCATGTCCGCAAATCGTATTCATGTCCGACCCCCCTTCTGGCGAATCGACTTCAGCTCATGTACTTCTTTCTTTAGGGCCGTCTAAAAAGTCTTAAGTTCTTTAAATTCGCTCTATAAAACAGAAGGAAAAGCCCGGGTGGAAGCACAAACTAAAGGAGAGAGGAAAAGTCGAAAGGGGGGAAGAAGTCTAGTGCTAGTTCTTACTGAAACTTCTTTATTTTATCTAACTTTAATTTTTGAGGTCTACCTTCCCGTTCCCAATTTTATCAACACATAAAAATCATTTATACTTTTACATTTTCTGTACAGCCCCTTACTCCAACACATTTTACCTCTTTTACATCTAGAATCGCCTTCTGAATAACAAAAAGGAAATAAACTAGACTCGTATAGCTTTCCAAAGGTACTAATCTCATACTCATACGTTTTACCAATGATTTTATATGAATTTATCAACACAACAACAATGTGTTGTCAAAATCCATTTGACAGCACCATAGAAAATGGGATTTTCATCAACCTTTGAAATCTTTATGGAAATTTATTATAATCCTTAAAGAACCAATAGTAATGTTTATTTTCATCCAAAACACTAATTTTGAACCATCAATTCCATCATAATCATAGATTACACAAAACCCCCAAATTATAGGTTCATGGAACCAAAACTTCAATTAATGGATTTCTAAACTATCCATTTGATGAATAAAGGACTTCTTGATGATTTGGAGAATGAATAAACAACTTGGGATCATAGATAAAACCTGCCCCAACTTCAGAGGTTCGGATTTCACCTCACCCCCATCTAACAACGGGTTTGCAAGCATGAAATAGAGAAGTTCTTACTTTAATTCACTAGAGTTCTTCCATTGCTTCACTAATTCCTCAAAATCAAGCTTGAATCTTCATAACTCTATGGAATCTCCAACTTTTGGCTCCCTAGCTCTCAAAACCACGACTTATGGTTGAAATAAATGGAATTCCTAATTAAATCAGCCATCTTTCAGCACTTGACAAGATTAGCCCCTAGAGTTTCCAAATTTCTCACAAAATACCTCAAACTTACTCATTTAATGGAAACCTTTAAGTTTTGAGTCTGACCTCACTTATAAACTTATTATTCACTAAAGTCCCTGACTATATCAGTCTTAGTCCATAGGTTTGCCATTGTGGCAAAATGGCCCTCCCAACAAAATTTCTTACATTTAGGTCCTTTTTACTGAAATCACCGCAACATCACCTATATATGCCATGTAAATATTTATATATACACTAAGGCAAACACAGTGTTACATTGGTTTTCCGTGATACATATTTGATAGCCCTAGTTTTAATCATGGTTGAGACAAATGTCTAGTCTAAAAATAGATTTAAATGGATAGTAGGAATAATTTAAATTGTTGTTTCAAAATGAAAAAAAATAGAAAAATATTTGGCAAACATTTATTATAGACATCACATTTATAACTCATGAAGGTGTTAATAACATAAAAAAATATTTTCGTATTAAATTTCAATTTATTAGTTTTTCTTAAGTTTATATTTTTTATTTTTTTCTATTTAACCTTTTTAGCAAATTTATCGGTAAGTATTCGGTTTTAAAAAAATCCGGAAATTTTTTTTAAAGAAACCCTCAACTTTTTTCCCGAAAACTCTCAAATTTATCAAAATTTTCCTTTTAAACCAACTTTTTCATTTTAACTCATATATCTAACGAATTTCTTGTTGTTGCTGATTATGGTGTTTTTAATATTATAATTTGAATGAAACACTTAATTTGTCCAAATAAAAGAGAAAGGATGTTATGTCTTAATTCTTGTTGGTAAAATTCATATCAAAATCTATTTCAAAAATACTTAAAGACTGTTGCAGATGAAAAACAACAGTCTATGATGGCTTGACATCTTAGATTGTTTTCAGAATCAAACATAATGATAGTTTCCAAACTCCGATCTATATTTGGAATCTAATTTCAACTTTCATGTTTTCGATTCCTGTTAGAGACATTTTCAATCTTAAAAGTAATTAGATCCGTAATAATGTTAAAAAGGTTATAAGATTGACTTAAAACAAAAAAAGTTGCACTAGTACGGGTTATGGACACAAGAAGACTTGCACTGGAAGTTAGTTGTGAAAAGCATAATTTAACGATTTGGCATATATATAGTAATTGTTAGATGTATGTTTATGCTTTCCTATGATTGTGTATTAATCCCCAAACAGTGTATCCTCATCTTTTACTAAATGTTCTAATTAAACCAATTTCTGCAATAGAAAAGGTTTTGAGAAACCAAATACAAACAAATTTTGGTTTTAAAACGGTATGAAAAGTGAAGTGCTACACCTACTGTGACAGAAACATTCTACGTGGCCTTTTAATGGCATTTGCAGTTCAACTTGCCGCCACACTGAGGGTAGCCTAATATTGCAATGATGAATAACAAATAAAATTATTTATTTTGTAAACATGTATATTTTATATAGAGATTATTAATTGTTGGCTTGTTGCGAACTAATGTTCATTACTCTTTCACAAAAGTGAGAATTAATTGGAAAGAAAACGAAATTACAGTTGTTTAAAAACTCAACCATATTTACAGTTATTTTGTATATCCAATTCTTTTATATTTATTAACTAATAAATAAACAACATATTTTGAGAATTTTCTTTATTATGCTAATCAATATCATCAAATACAGAATCATATTTCTTTCTATTTAAAAAAGGTCATGTGCATTATTGTCTTGAAGGAAACCAATGCCATCATGTATCTCATGAAAAACATCTTGAGTTTTATATGTATAGGATTTTTCGTTTCCTGCACAACATTTGCTTGCTTCGAAGTACCTGGATTTATCCTTAAAATCGAAAATGATATCCCATATGGCATTATCATGGTTCGTTGTAAGTCAAAAGACACCGATTTTGGCGATCATTGGCTATCTTATAATCAAGAGTTCCATTGGAAATTTTGCGCAAATCATTTCCATCGCACACTCTACTTTTGTCATTTTTATTGGGGTAAGCACAAAGATCGTGTTTTTGATGTTTTCAACACTACCATAATGTTTAAATGCAATTTGGATAAGGGGAGTAACAACCCTTGTAATTGGTCGGTTAGGCCAGATGGATTCTACTTTTTTGATTTCGATAAGAATGCTTGGGAAAAACAGTATGAATGGAGAGAATTTATATGAATAACTTGTATTTAAGTTATCAGTATATGAAATAAATGTAATTGCAATCAAAAGGCTCTCAATTTGCCATTACAAACTTTATTACTTTGTACCATGCACCTTGAATAGTGAATACCAGAACTTCAAAAACTCATGATTGTTCCAATATGCTCGTATCTAACTCACAAAGTGTTTAAATTGACTACCTGTTAAATTCCTAATTTTATACTTGATAGATAGATTATGTACCCACATCAAAACCAAAGATACCCAAATTAAGGGATTTGTTTAGCGGGAATATTAAAAAAGAAATATTTCCTCAAAAAAATTGGGACAAAAAAAGATAGGTGAATGACGATGACAGCAAGGACACCAGATTAGGACTCAGATTTATCAAAACCTGCAACTTAACGAAAACCTAGAACTGAACTATAAGCAAGAAATCAAATAAGAACTACCAACAACTCTGAGACAAATTGGGCATTAAATTTGTTCCCTTTTACTGGCTTCTAAGCCAATCTTGCTAGGTCCAGCGATGAGAAAAGGTGCAACCAAAGTAGAAGACGGTGATGAATTCGCAGAGTCTCAGGGCTCTTCCTTCCTGAATTTGAGAAGAAGAGCCAAACATTCCGCGGTGATGAAGGAGATGAATGGATAAATCATAAATGTTTCTGTTAAGTTTGATCATGGATGAGCACTTTATGATTCACACCAAAATCTATATTGGCTACCCCGTTACTGCAAATAGTAATGTTTGGTCAAGTAATCTTTTTTTTTTTTTTTTTTTTTTTTTTTTTTGTGATTAAACCGAACGACGGAATTTTGGTCGTTCTCATGGTGCCTATTTACCTACACCGGATGATATTAAGTTTTGAGTAAATGTTTCTTAAGGGGTGTAAGAGATTTCTTATTTTTTAATTAAAAGTGTTTATTAATTTATTTTATGTCAAACAGAGTTTTAGAAAAAGTGTTTAATTTAGCTTATCCGATATCAAAACGTAATAAGTCGATAAGTTGTGTTCTAATACGAGCACGACTCTCCTTTGATATGCTAGAAAAACAAAAACACAATTTGTGTTCTAATACGAGCGTGACTCTCCTTTGATATGATTATATTTAGAATATGTATAAGTTAAATATGTTTTTAGAATAAATATGTTGTTTAGTAGTAGGTGCATTATTGATTTGTTATTCAGCAAGTAATGTCTAATTCTTCTTCTCTATTTTGTAGTAATGCAATATAATATACCATTCTCTAGTTTGTATAAATTAATGATTATAATTTTATTGGTGCATTCAATTTCTATCAATATTTATTAGAAACAAAATCAATATGAATTCAAACAAACAATTACATTAATTAAAAATGATCACATTAACTCGGAAACAATTACATTAACTCAAAACATAAATTCATAACTTTCATTTTTCATTTCTCTTATTTCTACATGAATATATATGCTCATTAACAAGGAGCTTAGGGACCAAAAATACAAATAGATGAATACCCTTACCGGTACCAAAAGATGAATGCCGATGCCCCTAATCTACATCATATATAGTAAATATCAAACCAAAAGATCTTTTGTCAATTTGCCGGATATGGTCAAGCATACCAACAAAATTATCGAACCCGATTATGTAGGTAATTATACTGTATAATCGTTTAGTCTTTACAATGAATATTGCCACAATAACAACATAAAATGGTTGATTTATCGTCATCTCAAAACCATTAAATAGAGTTTGAATGATAGAAGTCGACATGCAAAAATGACAACCAAAATTTTAGACATGAAATCAAACGTCTATGAAAAAACTCTTGTAAATTATTAAATTTATAGATAGATTAGCCAATGAAATTTAAAATAAATCAAATCAATAGTGCATACAATAAAGATGTTACTTGCATTATATACGTTAGTTGAGAATGCTACAAGACGTGTACGATGGTCTATTTCCCAAGTAAAATATATCGCTAATCATTCGTGATAATAATTAACCACGAGTTAACATTTATTTTGTTTCTCAACAAATATGTTATAAAAATTTGATGATGAAGATAATGATACTTTGTATTATAACACCCCTCACTTAAGGTTCAATTTAAATAACTATTTTATAAAAAGTTCATGTTTCAAAATGTTAATGTTGCAGATATTAGGCCCCAAAGTCCAAAACAAATTTTAGTCTAAGCGAGTGGTTACAATTATTATTATTTATATTAATTAAAAAGCGTCATTTTCGCGTACGTTACATCCGGTTTTCTTTTTCCCCTTGTCACGCTTATTTTGGTTTCTTTTTTAAGGGTTGTCACGCGGGTCCTCTCGGATCCGGATTCACGCTGGTCCTTTAGGATCCGGTTTTCGGGTCTTTTTTTTTTTTTTTTGGGTTGCGCTTCTGATTTCCAGCTTTCTCGATTCCTCCACGCTCTGTGGATTTTCTTTCTTCTATACCGCCACCGCCTTCTCCACCGCTAACCGCCTACAAAACTGATATGGGGCTTCTTTTCCGACTCGTCGGCCAACGAATCGCTGTGGTGAATACCCGTCATCTCTCCTCTTTTAGTCCCGTATACACCATCGTGGCTTTGGATTTCTCTTTTACAGGAACGAGGCGGTTCTGCGATACTTTTGCTACCCACATTAATTACCGGTTAGCGCTTCTTTCCTCTCAGCTTTGAACCTTAATCCTAGACGCCATAAATCTCTCCTCTTTACATATGAAAGCTTGATTTTTTGGTCTTGAATTTGGGATTTGCAGAAGCTGGTGGATATATATATGAAAAAAGAATTCTTTATAAGCACTTCATTCAGTATTCTTACCGATGGATAGCTGTATTGTAGCCGGATCTGAATCCAAGGTTTGAGTTTTTACATTCTTTGTGAACTTGCTCTTAACTGAATTCATTTTGGTATAAATTTCGTTGATGTTTGCCGATTTGCCGGCTTGATTTTGTTTGCATAAGAGGCGCTGTGAAGAATTTGAAGGATTGCCAGACCTGGAACCAAAACGAGCAAAAATCAGAGACCTCGAGTCCGTTCTTCGGTCAGGAGGGAAATCGTTTGGATCTTCTTCAATTCGAAGAGTTTGATTTGACTAAAATCGTATATGATATTTCAAATTTCAAATTTTGAATTTAAAATTTCGGAGTTCGTTTTTGTCGGTTTTGGTTAGAAATTGGCCCATATTTGTCCACATCTGAATTCGAAATTGATAAAGTTACTGTGAAAATCCTGATTTGAATCCAAATATCCTCTGGAGAGATCACGCAGCCATGGGTGGCGGAAATGCTCAGAAGTCGAAGATGGCCCGTGAGAAGAAGTTGGAGAAGCCCAAAGCTGCCGACAACGGTACGTATTTACCTACACTTCTTTTATCGGACCCTCTTATCTTCCTGCAATTAGCCCCCGGAGAGTTTTTCTTCACAACCATAAAGGTCGGCATCGATTCATAACTTTTGTCAAAAGTTCAAGTTTATAACAAAACTAAATCAATGTTTTTACAGGTATCTGAGTACTGTGGCATTTTGTTAGGAAGCCCTGTGATTCTATATGAAATCATAGCGTTTGTTCTTCCAGGATTAACAAAATTAGGGAGAAATTTTCTGGCCCCAATCGTTCTTGGATCGTCGATTCTATTTTATTTAACAGTTTTTATCTTCAGATGAAAGCTCATCCTGTTTATGGCACCGGTGAAAAGGCCCAATTTTTGGTCTGATAATGGGTGGCAATTCTCATACCTCCACAGATCTCTTCAGGTACTCCTTGTAGTATGTAGAGGTGAGTGATGCATTTGCAACAGATTATGATTTTGAAGCTTTCTGCTCAGGTGATTATCCCTAAAATCTCACATTTTTTATGATCCATTAGCTACCAAGAATTCAAGATAAACCATTTTCCCTAACTGGGTATGCCAAAATTGAAATCTTGATCATACCATTGTTATTTGACCAAAATGCCCCTTTTATAGATGTCAATACGATTTTAAGTTTTTGTATTCTTTTTTTCTCAACAGCACTTTATGATGCAATTTTTTAATGTTTATTTTATCTCAAATGCAGAGGCAAGTCATCTAATGTTTGATTCAATGCAGTGGACCATTTAGTGAACAATGTTGGAATCTCTTAAGTCTGTATGTTGGAAGAAGGATATGGTATCATGAATCCCTGTTATAGTAAACGCGTGTCTTTGAATTCAAAATGAAACATTTGATTGCAAAAAATTAACTTCAATATAGTTTTCTGTAAAATCCTAAATTGAAAGCAAATTTATAAAGGGTACTTCTATTTTTTCATATATACAGAAAGCTTTCAGTTTTTACAGAATTCTTACTAATCGTGTTGAATCTTACATCATGCTAAAAGATCCATAATTAGTTTAGATTGTTCCAATAAATCTTAACATTCATATAAATGTGACTTTAAGCACCCAATTACCATGTACCAGTTCTTAGATAAATAAATCTTTGATACTAAGGTTGCTGTCATGTTAATAACATGATGCACTAAACTAATTAAAATGGCATAGAATATACTTTCACTCTTTTCCCACCTTTATTCTGTGTAGAGATTTGTAGCTTTTATATGAAAAATTAGCAAGCATAATATACTTAATTCATAATCATCATTAATAAATTTGGAATTCTTTATTCTTTTTGACTTAATAGACTTAACAGGGACATGACTTAATCCATTTAGCTATATATATGTGTTTTTTTATTTAATACACAAAGAACGGTTAACAGAGAAAGTTAGGGTAATGAGGCTTTCCCATTAAGTCCTAACCATTTATAAACTCACCCTTATGTATTTTTTTCTTCCATTTACAGGAATGATTTTTATTCATGCAATCAAAGTGTATGTCATACCAATAGTTGAACCAAATCATTAGCCCCAATTTTCTTGATAAATGGAGCTATTTATTGGGAAATTTGCATTTGGTCGTGCCTGATATTCAAGGTATATTCTTCTTGTATTGGTAATTTACTTTTCATACCATAACTATCACCAGAACTGTAGTATAATGCTAAGTCTTTAATTAGTGTGATTGCCTATTTTTTTTTGAATTTGAACTTATATTTATCCAAATTCTATGTCAAAATTCTAGAAATGTTGAATTGTGTCAAGGAAACTTCTCTCACTTTTTGACTATTTGACATTGATTTGGAAGCTCTAACTTTTGTTTTTATTTATTGAATTTGTTTCAAGTAAAATCAATTTCACTAAAATATTTATGATTTAAGAGTCTTTTATCATTAATGATCACAAGGTAATGAATTAGATACATCATTTTAATGTTTTAATATTTTCTTTGTGGTATTATATCTATTACAACATCCTGTTCTAAGCTTCATCTACTACATTGCATGTGTTTTGTGGTTTTTATTCTTGATATACGTCTCTTTCTGTTTATATATGAATTTATCACCTAATTACTCATTTTCCAGTTTTATATATGTGACTTCTTTTTGCTGCTAATCTATCACAGACATAAACTATAACCAGAAATCAAGAAAGTCAAGTGGGGATATGTCCTCTCATTATGATATATATGAAGCTCTCCTATATGCAATTTGTGTCTCCTACAAATAATTTTGACGAGTTTCAACAGAAATCAAGTAAGTCAAAGTGTTAATATCCAAAGAGTTAAAATTCATTTACTAACATATATGTTGGTGCGGTTATTGTTGCAGCTATTGTAATTCCATCAACTAATCCGTTGACCCAGTTCCTTTTTACCATAATAACGATACATTTGCAATTTATTTACCCATATTAGCAACATACTTACGGTTCCTTTACACATAATAGTAACGTGGAAACAATTCTTTGCTCATAATTAAATTCATTGACACTTTTGTTTTAATTTTTTTTGTAGTACGGATAACCAAAGTGTTGATCGTGCATATTGTATTGGTTAAAAGAAGGATGTTATTGTTTAACGTTTGATGACTTGTGGTACGAGATAAAGCCCTTCCAGAGATTCATGTCAAACCTGAGCTTACGAAGCGATCTGGGAGCGAAGCCTTAAATTTTGTTGCCCAAACCTCCTCCTATTGCCTTTACCCAGCGCTTGGTATTGGTTTTGTCCGAAAGGGAAACTTGAAGAAATTGCAGAAGGGAGACGGTTTGTAACCTGATCCAGGCCATTTTGTTTTTAATATTGATTGGTGTTTGTTCCTACAGAAAGGATGGTCAAACACACCCAGGATGAACTACAAAGAAGAAACCTCAAAGAGGAGTTGGAGGAGCGTGAACAGAGACACTTCTCATCTAATTAAAGACAAGGGCTATGGTGGTAAAATGACATTACTTTTCTCTTTTCATTTGTAATTTCAGTATTGGGCTTCAGCTGGGTGTTATCTTCATCAATGCCATTTTATTCTTATTATAACATTGCACTATCATTTTTCCTTATTACATCATTGTACTTCCAAATTATCTTCATCAGGAATTGATTTGATGCCTGAGTTTCCTTGGATTTAATGACGATGATTAACATTGAGTCACGAAGATTGTTGAAGATCACCAATTATAAGTTGCATGCAGTTTGCTTATATCCAGCAAGATTGATTATTTAGAAACGAAATTGGAACCTGAATCCGATCTGTAGTTCTTAGTTTCTCCTAGAAGTTAATAAGCATGGAACTTGTCTGTGTCTCTACATATCCTCTGTTTAATTATTTGTGGCACTGCATTGGTTTATAGAGATCCATTAAATATCCTTAATTGAGCTCAATTTCACACTGCAGGTATCTAACTGCAAAAAATGGGGTCCAAACCGGTAGAGTATTTAATAGAAGCTTCATCAGGAGCACATTTTTCTGGATTTCACATGAATGGAATTCAGGCAAGAAATTCACAGGAGGGTCAAGCAACAATTTCGGTTACAGAAAATGTGCATAAGCAACCTTTTATCATTGGTACGCATACGCATTGTAGTATGCTTTGCATGTATAATACTTTCTTTTTCTTTGAAAATCTTGAAATTGTCGTACATATCAGGCTTTATGATGATTCTTTTTTTATTACTAAATATTTCAATCAACAACCAGGGGTTGCTGGAGGTGCAGCTTCCGGAAAGACAACGGTTTGTGATATGATCATTGAGCAGCTTCATGATCAGCGTGTTGTAGTTGTCAACCAGACATCTTTTTCTATGTTGAATGCTAATATCATCCTTTTTTCCGTTTATTAAAAATCTATCCATTTTATTTTATTTTGTTTGAACAATATGGTTGTATTGACAGGACTCATTCTACCATAATTTAACTCCTGAAGAACTTACAAGGGTCCATGAGTACAACTTTGATCATCCTGGCAAGTTTTGTGACTTTAACTTAATCTTGATCGACTTAATTTGTTTTAATGTTTGTAATCTGGTTCTGTTTTCATGTTTCTTATGGTACCTCCGTATTTCCTTTCACAGATGCTTTTGATAGTGAGAAGTTACTGTCAGCTGTGGAGATGTTGAAGCAATGGAAAGCAGTGGATATTCCAAAATATGACTTCAAAAGTTATAAAAACAACATTTCTCGAAGGGTGAATCCTTCATATGTGATAATTCTGGAAGGCATACTAATTTTTCACCATCCTCGTGTACGTGATTTGATGAACATGAAGATCTTTGTTGATACAGGTTCTATACACTCCTTATATAACTCAATGCTTAATAGATTTATCTCTTTTACTTAGCCAATATTTCTCTATGCTTCTTTTCTATAGTATCATAGAAATATTATCACTCCTTGTGTTTAATGTGAATTATAAACTTCAAGAAAACTTTATTTTTAATTTAATTGAGTCTTTCCACTCATGTATCAGCATTTATAATTGTTATTTTCAGTGCAGATGCTGATGTACGCCTGGCGAGGAGAATAAGGCATGACACAGGCGAAAAGGGGCGTGATATTGGTATGGTACTTGACCAGGTTAGTTCAAGATCCAAAATTTATACATTTTTACATAAAAATGATAGCTTCTTTATGGAAGAAATCATAATATTAAAACATAGGGTAAATTACGAAAAAAGCATTATATTTTGCCAAAAGTTCGGTTTACCCACCAATTTTTAAAAGATTTGGAAAAAACCAACAATTTTTGGTAATAACTTTCATCAAAGCCATTTTTACCGGCTCTTGGGCTAAAACTTTTCCTAAAAATTAGTGGCTTATCAAGACAAATGAAAAATATGGTTAAACCTGAAAAAGTGATAACATATAGTGTTTTTTTTTGTAATTATATAAATTAAAGTGTAAACATTATCTAGGAGTGTAGGACTAATTACGAAAAAAGCACTGTATTTTGCCAAGAAATAGGTTTAACTTTAACCACCAATTTTTAAGATTCGGAAAAACCACCATTTTTTGGTAAAAAATTTCATCGAATCCATTGTTACCGACTTCCTCAGATCATAATGGTCGGGTTGAAATCTTTTTAAAAAATGGGTTGAAAAATTGATATGGTTAAACCAGAAAAACTGCTAAAATATAGTGTTTTTTTTTTGTAATTTCCCTAAAACATAAAGTGTGTTTTGAGAGAAAAAAGAAATCTCATACATGATTTATTATTTAACTTATATGCAGTATTCGAAGTTTGTGAAGCCAGCTTTTGATAACTTCATACTTCCAACAAAAAAGTCTGCTGACATCATCATCCCTCGTGGAGGAGACAATCATGTAGCTATTGATTTAATTGTCCAACATATTCGGACAAAACTCGGTCAACATGATCGTTGTAAAATATATCCTAATTTATATGTCATTCACTCAACTTTTCAGATACCACTTTCAAATTCCATGTAAAATATCTCCATTCCTTTTCTTTTCTTCATTCTTATTTGTTTGTTGTCATGCAGATACGTGGCATGCATACACTTATACGCGATGCTCAAACCACAAAACATGATTTTGTGTTTTACGAGGATCGTTTGATCCGTTTGGTAAGTTACTTTTTCCATTAATTTAATTATTTTTCTTTTGGTTTGTGTGAATGTAACTTCGGTATACACATGTGTAGATTTTTGTAAGAGATTATATTGTGTTTCTGTTATTAGGAGGTATGTGAATTCTTGATTTTGATTTTTCATTTTTAAGTAAACCGTATTTTATATGTGTTACATACAACATCACAGTCATTTGGATTTATCTATGTCGAATCAAATTATGTTTTATTATTTGCTCCCCGCAACAATAACAATTAGACATCATTAGCTTTCTTTCTATGTATATTATATAATATTTGACTTTATAAACTTGTACAGTTTCACTATTGAAGTTGATCTATTATTTCAGTCAACTTCCTTCTTCTCTACTCTTGTCATTTATATGACAATTTATAAACTTCTTTTTACTCCCCATTAGCTTATATACGTTCGCAATCCATTACTATATTTTCCACCTTCCTTCTTAATTCACACTTTTCAGAAAAAATCATTTTTCACATACTTCTTACTCATTTTCTGTACATTATATGTATTACCTTCTTTAATACTTGTCTTATATCATTCCTTACTTGTATTAACAACTTAGATATTTCTTTCATCTTCCCTTATTATTTATGAGATTTCACCTCACTTACTCATCATACTTATTAAAATCATTTCTATTACAGTTTTCATCTTCTTGTGTACTCCGTGTACCATTCTCATATTATTACACTTTTTATGATATTATCATCTTATGGTGTAATTAGGTTTCATAAATCATATTTATTGACTTCTTGATCACAAATATCAACTCTCAAACTCTTGTCCCACTTTAAACTTTTACAAATAAACTTTGTTGCTATCTTTTATCTCTTGATTATTACTTGGTAATCCTACTCTTTTATCAAATATGTTATTTTATAATCCCAATCTCAACTTACCAATATCACTTGTGGATAAATTTTCATCCTTTCGATCTTCTTACTAACATGTATCTAAAGATTTTTAATCTGATGTTCAATTTCTTACTTTTATCTTGTACACTTCTTTTCTTTTGTTTTTATCTCACATACTTTTACTTATAACTTTCTAGACTTTAGGCCCAACGTTTCTTCCATTATGTCTTTTACTATCTTTTCTATGTGTTTTAAGGCTACAAGCCTAACACATTACATTGTTATTTCATTTAATCTCCACTTTTTTTACACTCTATATTTTATATAAGACTTACTTCTTATGTATCTTTAGGTGATACACAACTGTCATTTATTTTCTCATCAACTTTCATTCTTTTGTATTTCGAGGCATTATGCCCAATACCTTATTTTACTCTTTTGCTTCATACATTGTAGTATCCTAATTTGAATACTTATTTCATAACCACCTTTATACTTTTTATACATTATGTATATATTCCAAAACTTACTCGTTCTTTTATATTTATGGGTACGTATAAACATATATACATTTTTTTGTATTTCATGGTTACTAGCCATGTACTAACCATTTCTCAAATTCTTTGGATACTTTTATCCACCATTCCCATTCGGAAGTAGTAACTTCCTGTCTGTTTATTATAATTTTATATTGTCTTTGATTCCTTGTCTAATGCTTATTTAGACCATTTACTATTGCTATTTACTTTGTAGTGATTATGACCTTTAGTCGTCTTACTTATATGCTTTTGGTTTTCTCCAATTAACATACGTCATTATACCATTTTATTACCGGTATTTCTTCTTATACTTCTTTCATTTGGTTGCGGAATTTAATTCCTAATAACCAATATCTTAACATTATATTTGTCTAGAGACAACTTTTAACATTCTTCTTTTAAAAGATAAATTAATAATTTACCACTCGAACTGTTTTCTATTTTTGTCGGATAAGCATGTTCTACCTTCAACCTACAAGCTTGTTAACTCCCAACTTTGATTAAATTCCAACTTCTATCCTGAAAAGTTCCTTCGAGACAACCAAGAATTTCCATAATCACCTTACACGTTGCGACACCTGTCATGACTTACAAGCGGTTACAATCTGCTACTACTTTACATTAAGTAATATTCTTTGCAGACATCGCTTCCACATTTACTTATAATGACTTTACTTCTGTTCGGGTACATCATGGTGTGTGCATCTTCATTTGTATGCTGCTTCTTTTATAGGCCAATCCATAACAACGACTTCCAAATCTATAAGTAGATATAGCATTTAGCCTACCACCTTTATTTACTTCTCACTTAATTTGCTGCTTGTCATTTTACTTGTCTCACCATTATTCTTATGACTTAATCAATTGTCCAATCTTTGGACACTTTTATTCATCTTTTAGAAACAATTTTTAGATTCAATGGCCATGCCTAAAGCATACCACTTACTTACATTAAACTCTTCTTTACCATTTTTTATAAAATTTATATATTATTAATACATCCTGCTGGTAATTTTCATTCTTTATGTAAGAGTCTTACAACTCTCGTATGGGTAATCAATACCCATGTTTCTTCTCCATATCGCTCTTATTCATACCTCCTCTCGCCTCTACAGGCACATATACTTTAATGTCTTTCAATCTGTCTAAAGGGTATTAACTATCATATTTATTTCTTTTACTTCACCATACTAAGTGGTATATATCCACTGCATTAACTTATATTACTTATAATCTTTCTTGTTCTTGTTACATAGGCATACAATTCCTATGTTATTCTTACTACTCTTTTCACAAATCTTACCCACCAGAACGCCATAATTCCTTTGCGATTCCACCAGTCTCAATACATATCCTGTGATTATGATAATACGGGCCCATATTACCATAATCACCTATACATATTGATTCTACTGTTACCACAAGGTTTCATGGGACACTGGTTCCTTTAACATATTAACACCATCATAAGTATATGGTGATCACTACTAGAAATCTTACTACTTATCATAAGTATATGGTGATCACTACTAGAAATCTTACTACTTTATAAACATAACCTTTAATAAATTTAGACGGTTACGGAAAATATCATATAATTTTCCTAACGGTCAGATTTTTGCTCACTTTAAACGTTAACTTAACACTTCTTAGTGTTATATATCTACATATTTTTTAAAAATGCATAATGTATTAATCATTTAAAACATCATATAGCATACTCTCATAAACTAACATTTCTATAGCATGAGTTTAAGCCTATGAGTGGAACAAGCCAATCCTAATTTGCTTAAACTATGGCTCTGATACCAACTTGTGACACCCCATTTTCACTGTTTGCAAATACCATAGTTTTTCGTATAAATACATGAATACAAAAATACGGTTTGTCAAAAACCGGTAATTTTAAATGCTTAAAACAGTGGGTGTACAAATTCATATCAAAACTAATCATAGTAAGCAAGAAAGGATTAAACCTTGAGTCCAAGACAGGAGCTAACTCGGGCTCCACTCCAGCTTTACTCCAACCAATTATACTTTAAAATTTTAACCTGGAATACATGGCAAAACATAAAATACGTAAGACAATAATGTCTCGTGAGTTACATGAGTTTTAGACTCAAACCATTAACTTATTTCTTCCAACTTTTTATAAAATTTGTAACATAAAACTTCTGTCAAAACTTTATAGTAATAACATACTATAACTTTTTACTTCTCGAAATCATTTCATAACATGCTTTACAAAATAATATCTTTCAAAACTTATAGTAGTAACATACTATAACTCTTTTACTTTCCAAAATCATTTCATAGCATACTTTACAAAAATAACTCCTTTCTTACTTTCTTTGACTGGTTTTATAAGCTTGCTGGATTTTTATACTTAGGGCTTTAATCACCATAAGTGATACCCCAAGTCTCTATGGCTAGAAAGAACGGATCAATCCTCACCATAGAAGTGCTGAGGCAATCTACTTCGCGATGGGGCTTTTTCCCCAGTAGACCCCTTACCTAACCCGGGTAGGTTGGAACATAGTTCCCTTACTAACGCTGCTTGCTACAATTACCAGTCATACAAAACATTTTCTGCTTACTTTAACATTACTTACTTACATAGTGGCTAATTGCCAAACTTCACCATTTCTTGTCTTTATGGCTAAATGCCAAATTCATAACTTTCGTTTTACATAAACTATATGTTTAAAACATGTCTTTATAGCATTTTTAGGCTTAATGCCAAATCATACTTTCCAAACATCTTATGGCTATTTGCCCGTTCATACTTGAAAACATATACAATTTGTAACTAAAACATACTTCTTAAACACATTATGGCTATATGCCTATCCATACTTTCAAACTTGTATACTTGTATTTCAAAATATACTTCCACATAATTGGTACATAGACCAACATACTTTCACATAATATAATTGGTAGTTCAAAACTTAGCTTCAAATATAGCATTATACTTTCACAACAATTTAGAAACAATACTCTTGCATATAATTTCACATATAGGAATTTTTATAGGGAAATCTTGAAAATACTTACTTGTCATGTACCCCAGAATGGGTAAAAATACTACATGTACTCACCTTATAGATCTTGAAATGTTGACTAGGTGTTTCTTGGTTCTTTACCACTTCGGTGTCCAATTACTTGACTTGCACCTATATGTAATGTATGATACATTAATATTTATTTCTATTGACTCTATAACTCATTAGAGTCCTTATCATACTATCATGGGTCATAACAGTTATATAACTTTTAAATGACCAACTTTATTTAAGTCGTATATTATACGTATTTTACTACAGTACCCTCGGGAGGTCGTATTCCCGGTTTAACAATTTTCCATGTGTTTTCACACCATTTTAAGCCTATGGTATGAATTATAGACCAATAGGACAAGTCTAGCATTAAGTTTCAAACTCAAAATTGGACAGAATGCTCACTGACATGGAGCACGACTCGTGCTCTTTTTGTTCTTGAGAGTGCACGACTCGTGCACTTAGTAGAATGCTATTTCTTGGCTCTACAGTGGAGCACGACTCGTGCTTAGCCAAGGCAAAAATAGGCACGACTCGTGCCCTTGCTGCAGACCCATTTTTCAGTCCGATTTTTGAGCTGTAGACCTTTATTTTCACCTATTAAGCACTTAATACTTAACTTAATCTTTTTACTATCATTCCATGACTAAAACCCTTAGTTTACATCAGGTTTTAACCCATGGAATCACTGATTCCAATTCCAATTTCACTAAAACCTGTTTTTTGATATTTTCACCAAAAATCCAAATTTTTGAAATTAACCACTTAGGAGTGTCTTAATACATCCTAAGTGATCATTTGGACTTAACAAATCCATAAAAATCAGTCTTGATCTTACAAACCCGTAAATTAGGGTTCTTGAGCAAAATTTCACAATTTCAATAACTCTTTACAATTTAAGTGTATCTACTTGATGTTTTAGTATGACTTGATGAAAATGAACTTCTGGAAACATTTCATGAACTTCATAAATCGAATTTTCCATATTCCACTCCAAGAAGATGATGAATAGTAGAAATTCTTACCTTGTTTACTTAGGAACCTTCAATTCCAACTTCAGTTTCTTGCAAGAATTTCTAAGCTCCTTGTTCTTCCCGTGCCTTCTTGCTCTCTCTCGATTCTTCTACTGATTTCTGGAAAAGAGAGTGATAACTCTCTCTTTTATGTTTAATTTTTATTAAGTATTTACACTTTTAGTCCCTAGTTTCTTTCTTTTGTTCAAAAGTGGTCCAAAAGCTCACATCTTTACAAACCAAGTTCCATTAACTACTAATTTAACATTTTCTTGACATTTTGGTCATTTTCATATCAAATGACCATTTTGCCCTTTTTAGTCAAGATTCACTATTCACGCGGTGAAACTAACTTTAGCCACCATAATCAATTCTTTATCACATGAAGCTTTCTTTTCATATATTTTGGCCACAACCAAACAATATTCTTACATATTTGATCCTTCATATGGTCAAATGACCAAATTAACCTTTTATGGTAAAAGGACCAAATTACCCTTTTATGGTAAAAGGACCAAATTACCCTTTTATGGTAAAATGACCAAATTACCCTTACGAATATACTTTTATTACACCAACTTCTACTTCTCACAATTTTACCCACAATTATTTTTATACCAATGTCCAAAATAAGGCAAAAGACTAGTTTGCCCTTCTTTACCAAATTTTCTCCAATTTCTTGGAATTTTACTACATTTCCCGCTACATTATTTCTATATTTTAAAATTTTTAAATCTTTACCTTAAACATTATCTCGAATATAAATTCAAGATTTTTGGGTCGTTACAACTACCTCCCCCTTATTGGGATTCCGTCCTCGGAATCATCACACAATTATTAATTTAAGGGATCACTTCTTCCTCTTCTTCAACGGCTCTCAACCAAGGTATGGTTACTAGTAGATATTTCCTTTTATCGACACATAATCATATTCTTTATTCTTTTATCTTTTTAGTATTTCCTTCTGTAATTGTTTTCGGTTCTTCAATCAACCTTTGAAGATTTCTACTTTCAACTCTTTATGAGGAATTTACATAGTCTCTTCCTCCTGAATATTTCTTTCAATTTCTCATAAGGTTTTTCATATTTCTGCTTTATTTCTTCTAAAAATTCATTCATCTCATGTTCTTATTACATCTCTTTTTACCTTATTTCTTTCATATATAAATCTTTTAGTAAAGCTTATTTTACAAGGTGGTTTCATACTTCCATACTTTTATCACAAATAGTAGTCTACTTTGTAATTCTTCTCATATCTTTACCAAAACTTCATGAGATTATGTTAATCGTATTCTTTACTTATAAAACTTTTTCCCAAATACAATTTGGTGAAATTTTGTATTTATATAAATTCATAAATACACGATATCTTCCTTTTAAAACAGTATTTTATCCTTTAATGGATATTTCGCTTAAACACAACTTCATAACTTATTATTTTTATTATTTATTTATTATTTTTATCTTTCTTTTTTTATCTCTTTGCTCATACATTATTTCATAATTAGTTTACTTTTATTCTTTCTTTATCTTTACTGACAACTCTCAGTTGTCTACCATTTTTAAAGAATGCATTTTCTTCCTTTCGTTCCACTTTTCATCCATACTTTTCTGTTTGGGACAGAATCTGTCAAATCAGCATATCTTTCACGAGAATTTTCATATTTCGTTCTGAAAGTGTTGAAACGACGTACCGCTTTTTATTTTAACAATTAGACATCATTAGCTTTCTTTCTATGTATATTATATAATATTTGACTTTATAAACTTGTACAGTTTCACTATTGAAGTTGATCTATTATTTCAGTCAACTTCCTTCTTCTCTACTCTTGTCATTTATATGACAAATTATAAACTTCTTTTTACTCCCCATTAGCTTATATACGTTCGCAATCCATTACTATATTTTCCACCTTCCTTCTTAATTCACACTTTTCAGAAAAATCATTTTTCACATACTTCTTACTCATTTTCTATACATTATATGTATTACCTTCTTTAATACTTGTCTTATATCATTCCTTACTTGTATTGATATTTCTTTCATCTTCCCTTATTATTTATGAGATTTCACCTCACTTACTCATCATACTTATTAAAATCATTTCTATTACAGTTTTCATCTTCTTGTGTACTCCGTGTACCATTCTCATATTATTACACTTTTTATGATATTATCATCTTATGGTGTAATTAGGTTTCATAAATCATATTTATTGACTTCTTGATCACAAATATCAACTCTCAAACTCTTGTCCCACTTTAAACTTTTACAAATAAACTTTGTTGCTATCTTTTATCTCTTGATTATTACTTGGTAATCCTACTCTTTTATCAAATATGTTATTTTATAATCCCAATCTCAACTTACCAATATCACTTGTGGATAAATTTTCATCCTTTCGATCTTCTTACTAACATGTATCTAAAGATTTTTAATATGATGTTCAATTTCTTACTTTTATCTTATACACTTCTTTTCTTTTGTTTTTATCTCACATACTTTTACTTATAACTTTCTAGGCTTTAGGCCCAACGTTTCTTCCATTATGTCTTTTACTATCTTTTCTATGTGTTTTAAGGCTACAAGCCTAACACATTACATTGTTATTTCATTTAATCTCCACTTTTTTTACACTCTATATTTTATATAAGACTTACTTCTTATGTATCTTTAGGTGATACACAACTGTCATTTATTTTCTCATCAACTTTCATTCTTTTGTATTTCGAGGCATTATGCCCAATACCTTATTTTACTCTTTTGCTTCATACATTGTAGTATCCTAATTTGAATACTTATTTCATAACCACCTTTATACTTTTTATACATTATGTATATATTCCAAAACTTACTCGTTCTTTTATATTTATGGGTACGTATAAACATATATACATTTTTTTGTATTTCATGGTTACTAGCCATGTACTAACCATTTCTCAAATTCTTTGGATACTTTTATCCACCATTCCCATTCGGAAGTAGTAACTTCCTGTCTGTTTATTATAATTTTACATTGTCTTTGATTCCTTGTCTAATACTTATTTAGACCATTTACTATTGCTCTTTACTTTGTAGTGATTATGACCTTTAGTCGTCTTACTTATATGCTTTTGGTTTTCTCCAGTTAACATACGTCATTATACCATTTTATTACCGGTATTTCTTCTTATACTTCTTTCATTTGGTTGCGGAATTTAATTCCTAATAACCAATATCTTAACATTATATTTGTCTAGAGACAACTTTTAACATTCTTCTTTTAAAAGATAAATTAACAATTTACCACTCGAACTGTTTTCTATTTTTGTCGGATAAGCATGTTCTACCTTCAACCTACAAGCTTGTTAACTCCCAACTTTGATTAAATTCCAACTTCTGTCATGAAAAGTTCCTTCGAGACAACCAAGAATTTCCATAATCACCTTACACGTTGCGACACCTGTCATGACTTACAAGCGGTTACAATCTGCCACTATTTTACAATAAGTAATATTCTTTGCAGACATCGCTTCCACATTTACTTATAATGACTTTACTTCTGTTCGGGTATATCATGGTGCGTGCATCTTCATTTGTATGCTGCTTCTTTTATAGGCCAATCCATAACAACGACTTCCAAATCTATAAGTAGATATAGCATTTAGCCTACCACCTTTATTTACTTCTCACTTAATTTGCTGCTTGTCATTTTACTTGTCTCACCATTATTCTTATGACTTAATCAATTGTCCAATCTTTGGACACTTTTATTCATCTTTTAGAAACAATTTTTAGATTCAATGGCCATGCCTAAAGCATACCACTTACTTACATTAAACTCTTTTTTACCATTTTTTATAGAAATTTATATATTATTAATATATCCTGCTGGTAATTTTCATTCTTTATGTAAGAGTCTTACAACTCTCGTATTGGTAATCAATACCCATGTTTCTTCTCCATATCGCTCTTATTCATACCTCCTCTCGCCTCTACATGCACATATACTTTAATGTCTTTCAATCTGTCTAAAGGGTATTAACTATCATATTTATTTCTTTTACTTCACCATACTAAGTGGTATATATCCACTGCATTAACTTATATTACTTATAATCTTTCTTGTTCTTGTTACATAGGCATACAATTCCTATGTTATTCTTACTACTCTTTTCACAAATCTTACCCACCAGAACGCCATAATTCCTTTGCGATTCCACCAGTCTCAATACATATCCTGTGATTATGATAATACGGGCCCATATTACCATAATCACCTATACATATTGATTCTACTGTTACCACAAGGTTTCATGGGACACTGGTTCCTTTAACATATTAACACCATCATAAGTATATGGTGATCACTACTAGAAATCTTACTACTTTATAAACATAACCTTTAATAAATTTAGACGGTTACGGAAAATATCATATAATTTTCCTAACGGTCAGATTTTTGCTCACTTTAAACGTTAACTTAACATTTCTTAGTGTTATATATCTACATATTTTAAAAAAAATGCATAATGTCTTAATCATTTAAAACATCATATAGCATACTCTCATAAACTAACATTTCTATAGCATGAGTTTAAGCCTAGGAGTGGAACAAGCCAATCCTAATTTGCTTAAACTATGGCTCTGATACCAACTTGTGACACCCCATTTTGACTGTTTGCAAATACCATGGTTTTTCGTATAAATACATGAATACAAAAATACGGTTTGTCAAAAACCGGTAATTTTAAATGCTTAAAACAGTGGGTGTACAAATTCATATCAAAACTAACCATAGTAAGCAAGAAAGGATTAAACCTTGAGTCCAAGACAGGAGCTAACTCGGGCTCCACTCCAGCTTTACTCCAACCAATTATACTTTAAAATTTTAACCTGGAATACATGGCAAAACATAAAATACGTAAGACAATAATGTCTCGTGAGTTACATGAGTTTTAGACTCAAACCATTAACTTATTTCTTCCAACTTTTTATAAAATTTGTAACATAAAACTTCTGTCAAAACTTTATAGTAATAACATACTATAACTTTTTACTTCTCGAAATCATTTCATAACATGCTTTACAAAATAATATCTTTCAAAACTTATAGTAGTAACATACTATAACTCTTTTACTTTCCAAAATCATTTCATAGCATACTTTACAAAAATAACTCCTTTCTTACTTTCTTTGACTGGTTTTATAAGCTTGCTGGATTTTTATACTTAGGGCTTTAATCACCATAAGTGATACCCCAAGTCTCTATGGCTAGAAAGAACGGATCAATCCTCACCATAGAAGTGTTGAGGCAATCTACTTCGCGATGGGACTTTTTCCCCAGTAGACCCCTTACCTAACCCGGGTAGGTTGGAACATAGTTCCCTTACTAACGCTGCTTGCTACAATTACCAGTCATACAAAACATTTTCTGCTTACTTTAACATTACTTACTTACATAGTGGCTAATTGCCAAACTTCACCATTTCTTGTCTTTATGGCTAAATGCCAAATTCATAACTTTCGTTTTACATAAACTATATGTTTAAAACATGTCTTTATAGCATTTTTAGGCTTAATGCCAAATCATACTTTCCAAACATCTTATGGCTATTTGCCCGTTCATACTTGAAAACATATACAATTTGTAACTAAAACATACTTCTTAAACACATTATGGCTATATGCCTATCCATACTTTCAAACTTGTATACTTGTATTTCAAAATATACTTCCACATAATTGGTACATAGACCAACATACTTTCACATAATATAATTTGTAGTTCAAAACTTAGCTTCAAATATAGCATTATACTTTCACAACAATTTAGAAACAATACTCTTGCATATAATTTCACATATAGAAATTTTTATAGGGAAATCTTGAAAATACTTACTTGCCATGTACCCCAGAATGGGTAAAAATACTACATGTACTCACCTTATAGATCTTGAAATGTTGACTAGGCGTTTCTTGGTTCTTTACCACTTCGGTGTCCAATTACTTGACTTGCACCTATATGTAATGTATGATACATTAATATTTATTCCTATTGACTCTATAACTCATTAGAGTCCTTATCATACTATCATGGGTCATAACAGTTATATAACTTTTAAATGACCAACTTTATTTAAGTCGTATATTATACGTATTTTACTACAGTACCCTCGGGAGGTCGTATTCCCGGTTTAACAATTTTCCATGTGTTTTCACACCATTTTAAGCCTATGGTATGAATTATAGACCAATCGGACAAGTCTAGCATTAAGTTCCAAACTCAAAATTGAACAGAATGCTCACTGACATGGAGCACGACTCGTGCTCTTTTTGTTCTTGAGAGTGCACGACTCGTGCTCTTTTTGTTCTTGAGAGTACACGACTCATGCACTTAGTAGAATGCTATTTCTTGGCTCTACAGTGGAGCACGACTCGTGCTTAGCCAAGGCAAAAATAGGCACGACTCGTGCCCTTGCTGCAGACCCATTTTTCAGTCCGATTTTTGAGCTGCAGACCTCTATTTTCACCTATTAAGCACTTAATACTTAACTTAATCTTTTTACTATCATTCCATGACTAAAACCCTTAGTTTACATCAGGTTTTAACCCATGGAATCACTGATTCCAATTCCAATTTCACAAAAACCCGTTTTTTGATATTTTCACCAAAAATCCAAATTTTTGAAATTAACCACTTAGGAGTGTCTTAATACATCCTAAGTGATCATTTGGACTTAACAAATCCATAAAAATCAGTCTTGATCTTACAAACCCGTAAATTAGGGTTCTTGAGCAAAATTTCACAATTTCAATAACTCTTTACAATTTAAGTGTATCTACTTGATGTTTTAGTATGACTTGATGAAAATGAACTTCTGGAAACATTTCATGAACTTCATAAATCGAATTTTCCAGATTCCACTCCAAGAAGATGATGAATAGTAGAAATTCTTACCTTGTTTACTTAGGAACCTTCAATTCCAACTTCAGTTTCTTGCAAGAATTTCTAAGCTTCTTGTTCTTCCCGTGCCTTCTTGATCTCTCTCGATTCTTCTACTGATTTCTGGAAAAGAGAGTGATAACTCTCTCTTTTATGTTTAATTTTTATTAAGTATTTACACTTTTAGTCCCTAGTTTCTTTCTTTTGTTCAAAAGTGGTCCAAAAGCTCACATCTTTACAAACCAAGTTCCATTAACTACTAATTTAACATTTTCTTGACATTTTGGTCATTTTCATATCAAATGACCATTTTGCCCTTTTTATTCAAGATTCACTATTCACGCGGTGAAACTAACTTTAGCCACCATAATCAATTCTTTATCACATGAAGCTTTCTTTTCATATATTTTGGCCACAACCAAACAATATTCTTACATATTTGATCCTTCATATGGTCAAATGACCAAATTACCCTTTTATGGTAAAAGGACCAAATTACCCTTTTATGGTAAAAGGACCAAATTACCCTTTTATGGTAAAATGACCAAATTACCCTTACGAATATACTTTTATTACACCAACTTCTACTTCTCACAATTTTACCCACAATTATTTTTATACCAATGTCCAAAATAAGGCAAAAGACTAGTTTTCCCTTCTTTACCAAATTTTCTCCAATTTCTTGGAATTTTACTACATTTCCCGCTACATTATTTCTATATTTTAAAATTTTTAAATATTTACCTTAAACATTATCTCGAATATAAATTCAAGATTTTTGGGTCGTTACATATAGTCTAAAAGTCGTCGAAATATTATTTCCAATACGTACTTCTATCACAATATCATATAATATGAATACATGTCAACATACATGTGTTAGGCTTGGAAAGACTAGTGAGTATTATTATATTTAACTCTTCAAGGCAAGAGGATTAAAGAGATAATTTAACCCTAAAGTCAAAACCGAAAAATAGTTTTCAAACATCTCATAGTTCCATTAGTTTCAATAAAACAATAATTCAAGTTCAATAACATCGATAAACATCTCAAAGGCAATCAATTTTAAGATCAATATAAAAAGTATGTATGAAATGCATATGTAACTACTCCCACTCCCCAAGTCAACATCAAAGCCCAACTCACCAAATGGCTAAGGTTTCGCGAGACTATATTAGGTTAGCACACAACACAACCATATCCATATGGGCCACTACAAATTCCACAACTCTATTCTTTTGTCAAGTATGTGTGAAATTGCAATGCTATCCTATCCAAAAATAGGTTAGTATGAGCCACCATTAAGAACTAGACAAGGGGTTTCAAGTCCCTTATGCATGTGAGGCTTATTTATACTCACTCAAACCAAAATTGTCCCAAAGTAGATATTTGTAAGTGCTACACCAAGTCTCAACCTATCATATATGAATGCAGAAGTTAGATGCTCAAAATAGTTTCAATTCAAATCAAATATTCCCCATTAGAAAGTAAAACATTTTAAAATAAGATTTCATGAATGCACAAAATTCATATAATATTCACATTACATAACTGATATATCTTATGATAAAGAAATTCAAAACCATGAAAATGTGACATGCATTATTGGGTATAAACCCAGCTTAAGTAAGATGCTCAAAATAGTTTCAATTCAAATCAAATATTCCCTATTAGAAAGTAAAATATATAATTTAACTAAAATTTCACGAATTCATAAAATACATATAACATTCACATTACATAAGTGATATATCTTATAATAAAGTAATACAAAACCATCAAAATTGTGATAATGACATGTATTATTGGGTATAAACCCAATTTAAGTAGAAGAACGATGCATACTTCACTCGTAAGGTTGTTGGAGTATTAATGGTCACCAAAATGTTACCAAAATTGAGTCAATTATCCTATAATACTCATTAAGTCCCTAACTAAATTATTAATGTTAAAAACACCATTTGATTCTTCTTATATCATCCATAAGACCATATAAAAGTATAGGCGAATACCATATTTGATTTGGACTTAACATGCAAAAGTTAAAAAAATTGCCCAACCTTCCAAGGAATGGACTCGAGCGAGTCAGATCACAAAGGAAATTTTGACTTGACTAAGACAGGTCAATTCGACATGTATAATGGCCAAAAATGTTTTCCAAGCTTTGTTAAATCACTTGATTAAGTCCAAACCATTAATAGCCTCATTACAACCAATTCCAAGGTTTTAACATGATTAAATATCTTTCAGACTTGTTAAACATGTCAAGTAACATCCCATTTAACCATTTAAGTTGTGATTTAAAATTTAGACATAGAAATCATAAGAGTTTAAGGTCAAAACCTTTAACAAAAGTTTATATAATTCATTTCTATGTTCAAAATGTCTTAAATGCTCTTAGATCACTAAGGTTTAGTTCCATTTGATGATTGCAAACCAGTATTAAATCATAGTTTTTGTTCCAACTCATCATATATTTAAATCACAAAACTAAGTTTAAACGATTCATGAAAACCATGTTCTCTACATATTATTGAAACCATAATTAATGAAGAAATAGAATTAGCTAAAGCAACTTTTAAACATTAGAAATCATAATTCTATTTAATAAAAAATCATTTACACACTAAAGTGATCATTAATTCTTGATCCTAAGTCTCAAATCATTAATCCATCAGTCTAAGGATAAACCCCTAAATTGACACATACAATTCAAATCAAGTGTTGTAAAGGTAAAATAAGCGTTGATTGATGGATTATTGATTGAAACTAACCTAGAAACCCATTTAGAACATCAAAAAAGAAAGGAATTTGGATTTGGGAAAAATAACCAAGACCAAACTCGAATTTAGATTAACATAAGAGGATTATATTGTATAATGCTTTAATGTGATGATTCTAGTTCCTTCTCCTAAAAAATACTTAAAACTTTCTCTAAATCACTTTACTAGATGAAAAATATCCAAGATCCCTCAAAATATAGATGTGTTCTAAAGTTTCTAAATTAGCCGCCACATGACACAAGTCACTAGTTTCCTTTCTAATTTACTAACTTAAAACTATATAACAATGTTTATAACAGAGGTAGCCAATTCAATTTTGGTCTAGTTTGGTGGACCATGCTCCTTCCTACCATCAACAATTTGTTGATGTCATAAGGCAAGTAAAAATATCTAACAATCTCCCTATTCAGGAGAAAAACACCTTAACAATATTAGGAAAAATACTTTCAACAATAAGTATAAAGTGTCCAGAAAAATCTAAGAGACTTTAAACAAGAAGACAATTAATATTGAGGAATCAAACAAACCACAAAAGAAAGCGTGTAACAGATAAAGATGTTTCTGTCTATAGGCAAAGAAGAAAACCTAATGATGAAAACACCCATCGGAGTTTTCTTGCTATTGCCATGAGAGAGAAATAACGACTTACAGATGGTGCATCTTGGTTTATTTGATAGTAAGTATATACTTGCAAATAAGCAAAGAAAAGTGCTCGAAGCCTAAACATTGTCTTGTTTTCCACGTGTTTATCATCAATAGAAGAAAACACAAAGATATCACCCAACACACAAGTTGATCATAGGTGAAGACAATAGGTTGATTTATAGAGTGATTGAAGAACTCTTTTATCAAGAGCTACCGTGATAATAATAATAAAAAATATGATTCAACAATATAGATAAATTTTGTCATTCATAGAAATTTTTTTGAAACCCTAGAATGAGAATCATTTTTAAGAAAACCTTAAAAGTGAAACAACAATCAGAGTAAATCAGTCGCTCTGTTATCGTGAACAAATTCAGAAAAACACTTGTATGGATTTACAACAACTACTAATTTAATATTAGAATATTGATATTTCAAAACTCTTATCAATAACAAATGAGTAAAAAAATTTACACAAGTAACAATTAGAAAAAAAAAACAACCTCTTTTTTAGAAAACAATCACAATATAAAGTTTAGAATAAAACAATATTTTACACTACAAGAAAACAGCGATTTAGCAACGGACGAATTCCGTTGCTAAACCTTGAAATTCCGTTGCTAAATGGGTTTTGCAACGGAAATTGTTACGGAATTGTTCCGTTACAATAAACCTCGTAGCGAATGAGTTTGCTACGAACTTTTATTTCCGTAGCAACTTTGCTACAGACAGATTCCGTAGCGCGTGTATTCCGTAGCGAATTCTGTAGGTGGACTCCATAGCGATTTCCGTAGCCGTTTGTCCGTAGCGAATTCCATGGTTCTTTTTCCGTTGCTACTTCTGTAGCAGGTTTCGTTGCAAATTCCGTTGCAATAATTTTGTTGTAAATTCCGTGGTCAAGCTTCCGTACTAAAATCCGTAACAATAATTCTGTAGCAAATTTCGTGGTCAGGGTTCCGTAGTAAAATCCGTAACAATAATTCTATAGCAAAATCCGTGGTCAAGCTTCCGTTGTAAAATCCGTGGCTATTTTTCCGTAAAAAAATCCGTAGCAATGATTCTGTAGAAATTTCCGTGGTCAAGCGTCCGTAGTAAAATATGTAGGAATTTCCGTGGTCACGCTTCCGTAGTAAAATCCATAGCAATTTCTATGGTCAGGCTTTCGTAGTAAACTTTGTAGTAAATTCCATCGTCATGCTTCCATAGTAAAATTTGTAGCAATTTCTGTGGTCATGCTTCCGTAGTAAGATCCGTTGTCAAGCTTCGGTAGTAAGATCCGTAGGTGTAATTCCGTAGCAAAACTTGTAGCAAATTTTGTTACGAAGAAATTCACGAAACAATTTACAAAAATAAATATAATTTCCAATTATTTGGTACCAATATTTAAAAACACAAATACGTAAAACAAAACAAATTTGCATATTATTAAATAAATCAAATAATTCTTATAACATGAAAAGTAAAGAAGTCTAAATCAAAACAAATACTTGCTAAAAACAAAGCAATACTATTCGGTCTACTTCGTGCTATTGTCTTTTAAGCTGTCAAAAAATATTTGGAGTTTAAGCTGTCAAAAAATATTTGGATTTCGCATGTTGAAGACGTATTGACTATATGCTACTGAAGCCTTAGTTTTCCAAGCAGTCCTCACTTTTTTGTTGTCTTGTTCTTCCCAGAAGCAATTTTTTCTAAAAAAAAAAAAAGAATTTAGTTATAAATAAAAAATTTCCATGACATTACATATACCATATAATTACCTTAAACTCATCCCAATAGAACTCCTTGATATTGTCGCTTACAGCTGCCCAACAATACCCTTCCGGATCTACCCTTTCACAAAAGGAGTCACTTATGATGGTTGCACATTTGTCTGCTGCCATCAACCTACACAGGAAAAGTTCCTTCAGCTTTTAATTGAATTATATATATAACATAGTGTATATTAACGTGGTAATAAGCCATAGTTGTTGAAAAGTATTAAATATGAAGGAAGTTAATTTAGGTTTATACTCATAATTATGTACCGTAAAAACTTACATTTTGTTTATAACAGTAACAGGTAAGCATCCATCTGCTCTTGTGGAAATTGTAACATCACTTTCTTCAACATGATCTTCAACAGGAATGAAGATAAAGATCTTATCATACCAAACAACTTGATTGACAATATCTATCCACGGATAAATAGTAAATTAAATTATCAAATGCAGTCATACAAAACAAAGGTATAAAAAGCACATATAAATCGATGAGGCAAGGAGAATTAACAAATCGATGAAGCAGAAAACGCAGCAAGTAAAATGGACAGATCGATTAAAAAATGCAGCAAGTAGAATTGGTAGATCGATTCAGAAAAACAACCGCAGAAAACGCAGCAAGTAAAAAGGATAGACCGATTCAGAAAAATGCTTCAAGCAAGTTGGACTGGTACAACGATTCAGAAAAAAAAACACCTGGTTGCCTAATGCCCAATCGATCGCTGTACAGAGTGAGAGGGTGATTGTGCTCAATTGATTGTATCAGCCGAACAGGTGCACCTTCTTGCAACGAACACGACAGAGCTCTTACAGTTGCGAGAGCAGATCCTGAGAAGACGATGGACCGAACGTGACGATGCTGAGTAGACGATTGAGAGAGAGAGAGAGACGTATGGAAGAGAGAAGACGCTGAGCACACGATTGAGGGAGATAGCGGATCGTATAGGAGTATCGAAGCGGGAATTAGAGGAATCAAAGCGGGAATTAACCACAAATTTAGGGATTATGATGATTTGAATAAATCTTTTTTGCGGAAATTGTGGGATTATATATTTGGTGCTCTTTACTTTATTTGATTTCCTCTGTCATTTTGGTGCTGATGCATTCGAGGGGTTATGGACGAATTTGCCCCTAGGACATGCTAGAGCTCGGTTTGTAGCCTGTAGGTGCAATTAAAGAAACGAATTGTTCTGATGCTGTTTAATATTCTTGAAGTCCGGCTTTTGTACTCTTGGAGGAACTGGACGAAAATGCCCCTTGAATAATATTGGCGTTTTGATTTATCTTGGCGCAAAGAAAGTTCAAGGTTATGGATTGGGGCTGTTGCTTTTTTATAACTAGCTAAAACATCATAATATACATTTTGTATCACCTCTTTTGACACAAAAGTCTTTATTTATACTTTTCTTCCTGAGAATGTTTACGCTTTCCTTTCAACTTTGTGTGTCGTAAGACACTTTCAAGTTGTACATATATAATTGCAAATCGTTGTCATACTTTGTGTGTCGTAAGACACTTTGAAGTAAAAATAGTATGAAACTAATCTCGCTTGAAAAAATTAAAGATGGTTTTAACGTAAAAATAGTATGAAAAAATAAAATTGTGTTTTGAAGTAAAAATACTATGAAAAATAAAAGTGTGTTGAAAATGGTCTATTTTTATGCTATTTTTTACTCCAAAAATAAAGTAAAATTAAAGATGGTTTTAACGAAACTAATCTCGTTTGAGTTCCTCGTTAATAAAGGCTTCAACACCATAGATGAATTTGACCGCTGCATATTTAACTTTTAATTGTGATTGTATGATTATTATTTGTTAACTAGTTTAAAACTCGTGTGTTACACGGTTTGATTACAAAATTAATATAAATAATCAATCCATCTATATTTTAGGGATTTTTTGAATTTAGATTAACTTTTAATTGTGGTAAGAGACGTACGCGTGTGCAGCAGATGGCTATCAGGAATTGGCCAAAAAAGACCCACCCCCTTAAAATCCCCAACCCCCCCCCCCCCCACCCCCTCCAAATCTTCTAGAAATCTGCTCACATTTAAACTATATAAAAGTTTATTGCTTTGAGGGTCATTTGTCCTAGGGGCAAATTCGTTGGCGCAAAGTAAGCACTTTGAGGTTTTGATTTATCTTGATTTCACTTAGACCCAGCCCCCTTGATTCACTGTGACGACTGTCGTTGACGTTCATGAAGGATGAACCAACGATCACCAATTGCTACGTCACCTTCCTGTTTCCCTTGCAGTCATCAACCGATACTTTAGCTCATCAATCGCTAACTACTACTTCACCTCAACGCTACGAACCCAAAGCAGGCTCAAGTCTAGCAACGAAAACAGTCTCGTATCGTTTCCTACTTTTCCTCTCCGGTTTCCTCATCCACCACCGTCTACATTTGAACCTTCTCAATTGTCTCATGATATTCTTCAAACATCTCAATAAATGAATATATTCTCATGATACTGTCATACACTTTAATGTTAGTTTTATGGTTTCTCATGATATTCTTCAAACATCTCAATAAGCGAAACAAAATCGAAGCAAAACCGAACCCAGAAACCGAGAAACATATAGAGATCCTATTCTTCTCCCCCTCCCTTCTTCCAAAACATGTCGAAGCCACCATACGTCGTCGCCGCTGTTCCAATGGTCATCGTCGCATGCTCCCATCCGTTCCTAGTCGTCAACGCATCCATCGCCTACACTGTCATCATCGTTGCCTCCTCTGCCAATTCTTAAGAGTGTGTCCCATCCAGCAAATGTGGTTCCATAAATGGCTGCTAATGTCCGTAAAGCTCCAGAGATAAGTAAATATGCTATTGAGAAAGCTCTTGTTAACCTTACAACACATCCCAATTAGTTAGAATCTAGCATTTACCTAACTTACATCTGAGAAAACCAAAAAAAAATACAGAGATACGGGAAGCAGGTGGTGGCCGACGGTAGTCTAAGCATCATCGATTTGGTTGCTGACTTTAATCTTAAAGGTATTGTATTTAACCTAAAAATCTGGGTATTATTGATTGATTATGAATTTTGGTCGATATTTAAGAAAGACTATAAGTAACGATATTGATTAATTACCTCAATAAAATTGAGTGGAACTTCTTCATTGCTTTTGATATTAACCGTATATTATTGATTCCTTCTATTTTATGACACAAATTTATAATTAAAGTACCAATAAACCTTTATATATTATACACGTAATTAATAATGTTTATAAGGATATAAACGAAATTCTGCCTAAATTTAAATACTAGTAAACCGATGACGCAACACCAACATCTCACACCCGCCCCTTCCTCTGTAACGTCCACCACATACAACCAACCGCTGTATAACCATACCGACATTGGTACGTCACCACACCCATACTCACACCCACCCACCCTCAGCAACGTACACCACACACCCCTAACTCGTATGCACCTATACGTACCATACGTACCGACATTGATTCAGCTAACATCTCACACCAACACTACACTGATACCTCACCCCACCCATACTCACAAGTCACACCCACCCACACCTACGTACACCACACACCACTAACCCTTATGTACCCATACCGACATTGATACAACCAACCCACGAACTAGCTAGGTAGGGTTTAGGCTTAGTTTTCTTATTTTATGTTTTATGGATAATGGATGGGTTAGTCCTAATTTGGGGTTATGTACCCATACTTATTTTATGGTTTAGGGATTATTGATACATAGTGGTTTAGGGCTAATTAGGGCTTATGTAACCATAGTTAAGGCTTATGTACCATACTTAGGGTTTAGGTTACTTATGGCTAATTAGAGGTTTAAGGCTAATTAAGGCTTATGTACCCATACTTAGGGCTTATGTACTCATACTAAGGGCTTATGTACCCATACTTAGGGTTTAGGGATAATTATGGCTAATGGATGGGTTAGGGCTAATTAGGGCTTATGTACCCATAATTATTTTAGGGTTTAGGGTTAGGGCTAATTAGGGATTATGTACACATACTTATCTTAGTTTTTCTATAATGATTAATTATTATTTAATTAAATTGTTAATAATACTATTATTAGGGGTGGGAGTTATTTGGTCTCAAACTGAAAAAACCGAAAACCAAATCGAACCGAAACCGATTTTCGACCAAATCGAATTCGAATTCGATTTTTGGTTTGGTCTCGGACCAAACCGAATATGATATTTGGTTTATGGTTTGGTTTACGGTCTCTCCTGGTTCGGACCAAACCGAACCGAAAAACCGAATTCAAATTAAATAAGTAATGCCTTATAAAGGAATAATTTCATATATACCCTCAGTGAAAAGCTAAATATCATATTTGCCCTATCTAAAATTTAAATATCATGTATGCCGTAAATAAGTTTTTCAAAATATCATATATACCCAAAACTTTTATTTTAATACTTTTTAAACATTATTTTTATCAAATGACTATTATATCCTTTTTATAAATTTAGGTTTAAAATATTATGTATACCTTTTAATTAAATCAATTATTTTTTGCCCCTAAGAAGAATACAGAAATTACATTATATTTACGGATTTAGGGCAATTGGCAAATTTGAGTATCACTTTCAAGTTTCTGAATTCTGAATCGAGTTTCAATTCCCGCTTCTCCTTTCCGCCTTCTGAAGTTCTGAGTTTCAATTCCCGCTACTGCTTTCCGATTTCCCTTTTTATAAATCTGTAATCGTGTTAAGAGACAGCTACTGCTTTCCGATTTCCCTTTCTATAAATCTGCTTTCCGATTTCCTTTCCGCCTTCTGAAGTTCTGAGTTTCGATTGGCGCCTTCAATAGACAACGCAGACGAACCGACGACCGTCGACTAGAGGAGAGACGACCTCGCTGAAGACCTGAATTTATGTTTGGAAACTACAGGTTCTGTTAGTTCCATCAGGGTACCGTTGACTCCCCCTATTGTTTCTCTGTCGATTATTTAACTTGTTGAATTTATTAAATTAAACATCGTAATGTACTTGTTCTTACCCTAGTGTTGCAGGTGGGATTTGACTCTCTTGTGGTTTATGTTTAGACTGTTATTTCTTTTGTTTATGCCATTTTCTTGGGTGTTGAAGCACTCCATGCATTTGTATAATACAAATCTCAGCACAAGCAAGCCATTCTTTGTCTTATTTTTTGGACAAGTTTATTGATATATATTGAGGTTATGCTTACATTTGAGAACTATTCTTAGGATATTTTTTCATCATATTTCTTAAGGCTATGGGCATTTTGGTCATAAAATATACAAGAAAAATAAACTCAAAATGTTAATGAAATTTCCGAATTTGATTATTAATATGAATAAAATGATACTAAAAACTGGAAATTTGGTTTGAAATTATATGGGTAATAGCAATTTACTTTGCTATTACGATTTTAGAATTGGGATTTTATTTTTAAAATTGATAACTTGATATGAATTCAAATTAAAATTCCTTAGTTAATTGGTTTTCAAAAAGTTCAAATTACAATGATGTGGCTTTGATCTTTTTGGATGAAAGGGGTATTTTGGTCAAAAAGGAAAAATGCAGGAAAAAAATATTTAGGTTGTAACGTTTAAGGATCTTTTTAGGTAATAGTCAAAAGTGTTGTTTGATGCTGTCTGATGTCGATAATGATCCAAGTAATATTGGGTTGGTTGAATTTCGTTTTCAATCATGTTCTGTCGATGATGGGTACCTTGTTGATGCACTGAAACTACTCGGTCATAGGTCATAACTATGCCCTTAGTTTTTGGTTTTACATTTGTGGAACACTCTTGTTTCATTTTTTTCATTTACAGGTTTTGGTCCACAATTTTGTGATGGTGTCGGGTGAAGGGTTGAAGTGGGTTTTGATTTTGAAGATTCACCATATACAATTCACTCTTATCCCCTATCATTTTGATCTTTTGATTGAGTATATATTAACAGTTTATAAGATACATTGGGGAAGAGATTGGTTTGCAGCTTGAATTTTGGAAATCTAAATTCCCCGATTATCGTTTCTCCCCACCTCTATATGCCGGTTGTTTCTATCTCTCCTCTCCCCTATACTCTTATAAGACGCCATCTGATGCCTCCCCAAACAGCCTTCACAAACCACCACCACATGTTCATCTGTAAGTCATGCTTGTATTTAACAAATGTTTGTATTTATTAGGTTGGTATATTGATCGGGTAGATTTGATGGTTGTTATATTTATTAGGTTGGTATATAGATATAGGTGATGACAAATAGTAGATGCGGTTTGGAAGCATGATATGTTCAGTGTTGCAGACCAGGTCATGACCATCTGCGATTGAAACAGGGATGAAACTTTACATATCAAACCTTGATTACGGTGTCTCGAATGGCGATATAAGGTGATTGCTACTTTATTTACTTGTGATGGCTAATCGTGGCTAGATCTGGATAGCGTGCTTCATTGTTTGGATTTAGTTTTTGATATAGGAGAAGTCCCATTTGGAATCGATGCAAACAAATTGAGATTGTTTTGTCTCTTGTGGTTTAGTGATGTGCAACTAAAAGTTGTTTGTATTTTGTCAAAACTTACCCAACTGGGGAAGGACTGCAGAACCTTTGTTTTTATTGATTTTTTTAGTATCAAATTGTTACCGGTTTATAATTTTGTTTTAATTCCAATCATCAATATGTAAAATTGCTTTTAATTTCATGGTGTTCCTTTGTTTATTATTTAAATGAAGAGATTGTTTTTTTACTGTCTTTATTTAGGTCATAAATATTGTTTTCGGTGATATTCGTTCTTCACAAACTTATGTGTTCTGCAGACCTTATAGATTTTAAATTCTGATCACTCATAAATCTATTAGTAAAATGCTCTGTTGGTTTCAATAATTGTTTATAGTTTCAAAATGTGTAAACCAATAATTAACTTTGTCGAATTGCCATATATGGTTTTTTTGCATGACAAAATGACAACAACAAAAACACTTCATATAAGAACACCGAACCGAACAGTGTGGTCCTCACTCAAACAATTTGTGTCCCACCGCATTGCGCGAGTATACAACTAGTATAATATGAAAAATAAATATAAATTATAAAAAATATTTAAAATAATGGTTTGGGTATATACCATATTTTGTAAGTTAAAAATGGTAAATACGAAATTTAGATTTTAGGCCGGGCAAATACGATATTTTACTTTTTAACGAGGGTATATACGAAATTCACCCAAAAATAAATTTCATAGCTATACTAGTTTCGTAACAAAATTCCGTTGCTAAATTTCTATAAAAACAAGTTCCATAGCTAAATATCTATGGAAATAAAGGACATAACAAAATCCGTAACAAGGGTATCAACGTATATTGATTCCATTGCAAAACAACTACGGACCACAATTCTGTAGAACATTTCCGTAGCTTCTTATCTATGGAAATTCATTTCATAGCAAATCAGCTATGGAAATTAATTTCGTAGCAAAATTCCGTAACAAAATAACAACGGATTATAATCCGTAGCAAAATAACCACGGATTGTATAAAATCCGTAACACGGGTACCAATGTATATTGATTCCATTGCAAAACAACTACGGACCACAATTCCGTAGTACATTTCCGTAGCTACTTATCTATGGAAATTCATTTCATAGCAAATCAGCTATGGAAATTAATTTCGTAGCAAAATTTCGTAGCAAAATAACAACGGATTATAATTCCGTAGCAAAATAACCACGGATTGTATTTTCGTAGCTATTTTCGTAGCAAAATAACCACGGATTGTATTTTCGTAGATATTTTCGTAGCTAAATAGCAACGAAAATCCAGTCCATAGCAAAATCGGTAGCATTATAGCAACGGAATTTGATTTTGTGACAAAAACCATAGTTATTCTTGTGTTCGCTACGGAATTTTCATTTCGTGGCAAATGTCGTAGTAAATTTGCTACGGAAAGTCATTCTGTAGCATAAACCGTCGCAATTTGGCTACGGAAAGGTCTTCTGTAGCACCTTTCCGTTGCTATTTGGCTGTTTTCTTGTAGTGTTAACACAAACTCTACAATAGAAGTGCAAGTACAAAGACGAGAGGTTTTCTATACTTGACCGAAAGAATATATATGAGATAATGTTGGATAAACTCTCAACTATGATCTTTATGCCAACTTCTTTAAAAGATGGTCCCTCCTTAAGGGTCGTTTGTTTCACCTCTTAATAGTTCCATTAAGATGCCGGTATCTGAACGGTTCAACATTCAGGTCGTTGAGTAAACTAAGATTCCACCTCTAATTGAATCAGATGGGCACAAAAGCCTCTGAAAGATTTAGTACTTACACCTTCTCTAAACCATTATTTTACCTTCCTTTTGCCTCACTGTGCTATTTTTTTTCTCTTTTATGGAGACTGAGATTTTGAACAGAGATGAAGGCGATGATTTTGATTTCGTGATTTTGATTGTGACCAACGACCCTTATTTTGACCAGCGTTACTGATTTTGATTTCATACGGTGAAGGTGATGCTTTTGATTTTGTATGGGGAACAAAATTTTGATTGTGATTGACATTCCTAATTTTTGCCCCTAGTATTAATGCTCGTGTTTCGCCCTTGTGTTTTATAATATTAAGATAGGAGTTGTTTTCGTTAGAAGGTTAAAAATGGTGATTTTTCCCGTTCAGCAACCTTACAAAACGTTAGTGCTTCTAACATTTTCATCAAACTCTCCTCTTTGCACCCTCATCTTTATATAAGAGCAGGCTTGACCCTCTAACTTCAAATGCTTCTCCGTATAAACAACATTTTAAGTTAGAAATGCTACAAACTAGAGCTAGTTTCAAACTTTCAATGCTAAAGGTTGCAAGAGTTATTTTCCTTTTTCTAACAAACGACCTAAAAAAACAAATCTAAAAGTTGGATACTCGAATTTGGCTTCGACTTTGAAAAATACACTTTTTAAATCCAAACTCTGTTTTAAACTATTTCTCAATTGGTCCATCTTGCTACCTTTGTCAAACTTCCCTATCAAGTTACGAACCAATGTGCACCAAGAAAAACAAGGGCCAAAATTCTGTTTGTGTAACCCCAAAACATTAGTTGACCAAGTACATTACTATTTGCAATACTTGGGTGACCAAGAGTGATTTCTCCATGATCCAAATTCATGGTTTGATGCCAATGTTGAACCCTATGCAGACACCCCCATTCATCTCCTTCATCACCACTGTGTTCTAACGAAATCCAACAACAAAACTTGGTTCTTCTCAAATTCAGGAGGGGGGAGCCCTGAAACCTTGCAAATTCATCTCCGTCTCTCGAACTCTATGGCTGATCGCGCCGATCCTTCTCCTTTGGTTGCACCTTCTCCGATCACTGAACCGATTGAGATCGACTTAGAAGCCGGTCCCGGGGAACAAAATCAGTGCCGAATTTGTCTCGAAACTGATGGTAGGTCTTATTTGATTTCTTGCCTATAATTCAGTTCTAGGTTTTCGTTAATTAGCGGGGGTTTTTTTTTTTTTTTTTTTTTTTGTTGATAATTCTCAGTCTTAATCTGCTGTCTTTGATTTCATACCTCGAAATGCAAAGTAACGCGTCAGATTGATGCAACCTTTACACTATTGGTTTTTGTTTAGTAGAATGAGACCAAATTCCTCTTTTACGTTTCACTACCACGATGTTAGGGTTGGCATCACGAACGCGATTATGTGCATCGTATTAGGCAGTGTAAAATGGATTAAATCATGTTGGATTTTAGCAACTAGGTGGACTTAATTTCTATATGTTCATTTCTATCGCCATTCTTCTTCAAATAAATTCAACACTCCGGATAATCAAATTGAAACAAACTTACATTAGCTGGTGTTTGTATCAGGCAGAGATTTTATCGCACCCTGCAAGTGCAGAGGTACATCAAAGTATGTTCATCGAGAGTGCCTTGATCATTGGCGTGCTGTGAGGGTAACCTTCACATCTCTAATCTCTTGTTCTGTAAATTTACAATTGTTAAGAAGAAATTAACAAAAAACAACTTTTGATTCATTTCTTTTTTATTCTTAATTTCCAGGAAGGATTTGCATTTGCTCATTGCACAACATGCAAGGCTCCATATCATCTAAGAGTCCATGTTCTTGCTGATAGAAAATGGAGAACCATGAAGTTTCGTTTCTTTGTGACCAGAGACATTTTGTTTATCTTTCTCTCTGTACAGCTTGTAGGTCACATCTTCTCTCTTCCTAAATTCAATAAAAATCATCATCTTATTAAAACCTAATTCCATTATCTCATATTCCTTTTTTGCAGGTGATTTCTTCATTGGCATATTTGGTTTACCTAATTGATGGATACCATAAATTTTGGCTTCGTCTCGCCTGGGGTTTCGATAGTGGAAACAGCTTCTACTACATATGCGGTAAAACACTAAAATTCCATAACCACCCCCAAACTTTCAGAATACGACAAAAACCTCCCCTAATTATTGCTAAATTTGTACAGGTGCACTATTATTTTTCGCATTACTTGGTCTATCTGGATGCTTTATAACATGTTATGATCGAAGAGTCCGTAACGATCTCGCTCAACCATGTCGAGAATTATGTCTTTGTTGCTGTCAACCCGGGTAAATTTTCATTTATTTATAATTTTCTAATGTTATTTAATATTTACATATTGATTTTACTATATGGTGGTGTTATTTTGGTTGTAGAGTGTGTGCAGATTGCCATCTACCTGGAACTCTTTGTATGTGGACGGATTGTACAACGTGCTTCGAGAGTTGTGCAAGTGCAGCAGGTGAATGCGGGTGTTTAGGGGGTGCAGGTGAAGCTGGTTTGCCATTAATATTTATAATGGCTTTAGTGGTACTTGGGCTTTTTACTGTGATAGGAATATTCTACAGTGTGCTTGTGGCTACAATGGTGGGACAAAGAATTTGGCAAAGACATTATCATATTTTAGCAAAAAGAATGCTAACAAAGGTCAGTGTCATGTTTTTTTTTATCATAATTATTATCGATAAAAAGAGTAAAGTATGTTGCTATTAATTTGATAGTAAATAATTTTATTATTATTATAAACTGTGAATTTGTTTTTTAATAAAATACAGGAATACGTGGTGGAGGATGTTGACGGTGAGATAACCGGAAATGATTGGGCTCCGCCACCTCTGCCGCCAGAGCACATCCAGCAGCTTAAGACTCTTGGCCTCCTTTGACTATTGGATTCTTGGGTTGACACCTCTTATTGATAAAAAAATTTGATTTGAGTGAATGTAATGGTTTTATATTTGATTTTTTTTTTCTTCTTCTTGCTAAAATTGTTAAATGTAGTGCAACATACAACTTACAGATTTGAATGCATGAGATACATGTCGTTATAGCACATGTTACAACTATTTGACGTAGAGATTGTAGTACAAGAAATCTTCCACTGTTCCGAGTTTCTATCCATTTTCCTCCTTAAAAAACACAACTAGAATTAGAAATAAAATTTTAATTGACGATTGAGTTTGAGATAGATCAAGTACAAGTTTGACTGTCAACTTCAAGCGCTCGAGTTAAAAAGAATAACTTTCATCAATATATTTTGTTTACTAACTGAAATTTATAAACTACCGATGCATTAAATCTGATTGCCAGAACTATAATGATGATTCATATAATTAAATAAAACGATTTAGTGTGTTATAAATATTTGAATATATTTTGAATGACTTGGATTTGTTTGATCATCTTCTTTTAATAACAGCATCTTGAATGGTAGCTTTTTGTAAAGTTACTAATTATAAATTCATACGGTTGGCTTGTACACAAGAAGAGTGGAAACTTGAAAAGCATATAGACAAATAAATCAACGTCAAATGGTCATATCCTTTGATTCAAATGGAGTTAGAGCATCTTTAACGATATTTTGTTCAAAACTTTTAACTATTTAAAAAAGCTTGTTACAATTGAAATGTTGAGTTTTTTCAATACCCAAACCACTTAATATTCTCTAACCTTTCAATAAAGCTTATAAATTTTGTCAATTTCGGTCATTACATTTAATTCACATCCTAATTATATTTAGATTTTTATTTTTATTTTTTATTAGTTAATTTATTTAATTAAATATTCAAAATAGATATGAATATTATTTATAGAAGTTTGTATCATAAAAAGATACTTGTCAAAATTTCAAATTGAGATATGTACTAAAAATTTAAAAACATTGTCGTAACATACTATTTAATCGTTTTTTATTTATTAAAGTATTAATATGATGATAGTTTATGTAACATCTGAGAAAGATGAAGATAAATCAGTTGATTTCTAAGAAAAAGGGTTTTAAAAGGTTAGTCATTAGAAAGAGTTTATAACAAGAAAAAAAATTCATCGACAGAAAGCTCAGTCAAGAGCTAAGGTGACAAAACTAAAAAGGTTTTGAAAATTACCCCTTATGCCAATTCAAATTTCGCAAGAAATTATCAAACTTCTTTTTGTGTCTATTATAAATTGTGTAAAATTAGGAACTGCATCATTCAAGCTCTAATTTTTAAAAAAAAATTGAAATGGCAAATTTAACCATATTCTAACCTACTCCTAAACTATACCTTCAATTCCAGCTATGCCTCTGACGATGTTTGAACCCTCAACATTAAAGATGGAGGACAACACTTGATACCACTGGGCTACAAGCCCTTTGATCAAGCTCTATTTTATATAAGAGTGAGATTTTTTATCGAGTTTCATGTCAAATTTTGAGTTAACTCGATAACTAATAATGAGTTGTAATTTTTTCAAGTAAAAGTTAAATATATTTATATCACAAAACAATCGTAAACAATTTAATATTAACAAATTCCAAAAAGAAAAAAAACGAAGTTTATAAAAAAATTCAGTTTTGACACTGTGTTATTTTTTTCCAATTAAATCACCAAGTTTCTAATTTTTTTTTTCAATCAACGCACTATGTTTTCAATTTTGTTTTACTTTACACCAATTGACAATGTAAGATGGTTTCTGACTTACCAACTGTAAAAAACTTATGTGGCTTCCATCTATGATCTTAGTTGACAAACATTTGAGTATAAATGAACCTTTTATGTATTTTGTATTCAATTTTTCCAAATCGGCTCTTATTTTCTTCTCTTAAACCATCACAATTTTGTGCAATGGCTTCTCAAGGTCGCTCAAGTGGCTAATCATCCCAAGGTTGTGTAAGATAGTTACGATTTTCTACGAGTTGTAGAAACATACTCAATACTTATACAAAGTATGCTACACATAAAGGTCATTTCCCCTTGAGTTCATTAAGTTCATTTTTTTAACCATAAAGTCTTTAAAAGTAGTGATTCAGATAAAAAAATGTTATAAATTGAAACTAGAAAGCCATTGCACAAAATCGTGATGGTATGGAAGAATAAAATAAGGGTTGATTTACGGAAATGAGTAAATTACAATTTTGGTCCCTGTGGTTTCCCCCATTTTTTGCATTGGTCCCTGAATTCGAAATCTCACGGTCTTGCTCTTGTGGTTACGTTTAACTTTCACTATTGGTCCATGACTAACTTGGCTGTCTATATTCGTCCGTTAAGCCATAACTCGTGCAAGGCACATGAGGACAAAATCGTCCATTCATTTTAGCAAATATACTTCACTCTCACAAATATAAGAACAACAAATTGTCTTCGTTCCACCAATTGTATCCTCCTCTGTTTTCTTCTGTCTCTTTAAAGTGGAATCATCGTTACCTTCTTCCTGAAAGATAAAATATACAAAACTCTGGTGAATTTGGAACATGAGTTGTTGATTCTAGCCGGATTTTCATCGACTTTGTTACCTTTACAATTGCTGATACAATTTCTTTAGCTTTGCCTTTTGAAGTTGCAGCTTTTCTGAGTTCAAATCATTCTGATTCTTCAATCCAGTTTCTGTTTGTTCGGAAACAGAGGATTCGCCATTTGAATTGGATTTATTGTTACAACCCGACCCACTTACCATGTGGGTCTCAATTGAATTCTTGTTTTCTCTAGTCGCCACGGTAGATCCATCGATTTTCAAGGAAGGACTACTGTAAACACGAGGCATATTCAAGTCGCCTTTTAACGGTGAAACGCTAGATCTAAATTGAAAATTAGGGTTGTTCGAATTTAGCACTGATTGACTAGTTCTACTGTTGAAACTACGACTACCAAAAGAAGAAAACTTCGCCACCCTCTAGGCAAAACCAGGATCCGCTGCTAACGACGGCAAACTAGAACCGAGAGGAATTGAATCTCGCAAATTGAGTGTGTTTTCTTTCACCCTGCTGCAACCGGAGCCATGGCCGTCGGAAAAAGCTCACCGCCACCATTGCAAATGCTACCCAATTTCCCGATAAGTTCACGCACAGCAAAATATCACGCAAAAGTATCACTTGGAGCCGCTGAATTGGAAATAGGTGAGGAGACCATTCGGCTAAAAGCAGACTCAAAATTGTTGAATCTGTCGACTGGTGATTGTGCCGGCGGGCAATTCATCTCTGACATCGATGCCATCAACTTCCATGACGGCATTTGAGACGAGGGTTTGAAGTGGAGCCCTGCGTTAAGAAAAAAATCTCTATCCATGGTGGAAAAACAACTTAAAATCGAAGCTTTATGAAATTTTTTGGTGTAAAACTGGATATATATACCCAGATGAAAAAATGGATTAAAACGAGATTTCATCTCATCATCAGCTGGAATTTTGCCTCAACCGGGATTTCATCTCATCATCAGCTGGAATCTCACCATCAGCCGGAATCTCATTTCATCATCAGCTAGAATCTCACCATCAGCTGGGATCTCATCTCATCATCAGCTGGAATCTCACCATCAGCTGGGATCTCATCTCAATTAGTATCTCATCTCGTATTCGGTTGACATCTCATTATCAACTGAAGTAGTTGTCTCCTCGTTAGCTGATATCTCATATAAGCCAAAATCTCGTCTCATTATCCGTTATTGGTCTAATCGCTGTGACCAATTCATCAACTCGTCCTTCATCTAACTCCATATCTATATTCACACACAGAATATAACAAATATCAATTATAACATAAAAGTTATTCTCAACTCATACACTAACATCTGCAACAGTGTCTTTTTTCGAGCATGTGATAGGGGCTCTCTCATCCTCGGTTCAAGTCTAGGACTCTACTCTCAAAGACCTAGTTCACTTAAAGCACGCTCTGATACCAACTTGTAACACCCAGTTTCTCATACAAAGTACACCCAAAACTTTTTGTAACACCAGGTTTCACATACGAAGTACACCCAAAATTTTTTAAACAATTATACATCAAATTAGGTATACTTGTACTTAAACCATGGATCAAGATGTTATCATCACAATTAATTACACAAAAGGTCCTTACAAGGACAGACTCTAAACTTTTCCATCATTCTTTATCACATGCCTTCCCCTATCACAGCTACAGATACATGTAAAACAACATAACACTCAAGTGTAAGCTTATAAAGCTTAGTGAGAGTAATCTCAATTACACTTCAGTAATCTCTGTCAGTATACTTTCCCAACATTATCCTTTGCTAATCTCATTAGCAAATATTCACCTTCTCTTAACTCTGAAACCTACAAACATATTAGCTTACAAACACCAGCTAATTATTAGTGTCATCAACTCAATAATAAGTATCACAACTGATACTACTCATAAACTCAATCACACACACTCATATATACTCATTACACAATCAAATATAACAACCATCATAGTAGTGGCAATCAAACTCCAAAACTCTTTAACTCACTCACTCTAGCATATACTCTGCTCTTATACTCAAATATAGATTGTAACCCGTCTCTCGTTATCCACAAATAACAGAACTACTATAACTCTAAGTCACATCAATATCAACACAACACACACATATATGTAAAACATATATATATATATATATATATATATATATATATATATATATATATATATATATATATATATATATATATATATATATATATATACACACAACAATGTATAACTCTTACTCAATTATTCGAAAGTACTCACCTGATATCGGTTTAATATGTGGAACCCTCAATTTACGTGTACCGGGCTCCTGTTCGCTAGACTTGGTTATATCACCATAGGCTAATTCCATTCTCCAACATCCACAATCATCTCAATAACATCTATCTCAAAGATGTATCAATCAAAAGAGGAAAAAGGAGTATAAACGGTAAATATCAACTCTATATTTACCGAAACCTCCAAATCCACGGTTCTACTCATTCAACCATAGGAACTCGACAATAATCACACCAATAACTCTAAAGGCATCCACTAACAATCTACTAACAACATATATAACAATATATAACTAAATAACTGAAATCAAAGCTAGGGTTTCAAAACCCCCAAAATGAAGAAATCACTCACCTCGATGAATTAGGAATCAAGAGCGCGTTTGCGGGGTTAGATTCGAGTCTCTTTATGTTTCCCCATGAATCTCTAGCTTCAATTTGATAGAAAATCACCTCTTTATGCTCTGAAATCGAATTGGGATCTATTTTTCCCGAAATGAGGTTTTCTGCACATTTAAAGGGTCTGCACGCGGAACACGGCCCGTGTAACTCACGGATTTCTCTCAAAAATGGGTCTGTAGCGGAACACGACCCGTGTTCTTAGAACACGACCCGTGTTTCACACAACACGATCCGTGTTCTTTAAACACGACCCGTGTAAGTTACTGAATGCCCATATAATCCCAAAAAGTCTCCTACACGACCCATGTGACTACAACACGACCCGTGTAACCTCTTTTTAGCATTTTTCAACCTCAAACTTCCTCCAAATGGGATTCTAACTACCCAAACTCATGCAACAATCTAACTAATCTTAATTACACTAAGATTATCTCAAAATTTCTCAAATTTAATAACACGGTATTATAGTTTTCAAACAATTATACATCAAATATGGGTATACTTGTACTCAACCATGGAAAACAAGATGTTATCATAAATTAAATACATCAAAAGGTCCTCACAATACATACCAGGCATTACAAATAAATCTAATTCAACTAGAGGACAGGCTCTAAACTTTTCCATCATTCTTTATCACATGTCTTCCACTATCACAGCTACAGATACCTGCAAAACAACATAACACTCAAGTGTAAGCTTATAAAAAGCTTAGTGAGTAATCTCAATCACATTCCACGAATCTCTCTCAATTTACATTCTCATCATTCTCCTTTGTTAATCTCATTAGCAAATATTCACCTTCTCTTAACTCTGAAACATGTAACATATTAACTTTACAACACCTGCTAATTATTAGCATCATCAACTCGATAATAAGTATCACAATCGATACTATTATAAACGCAATCACACACTTACTTATACTCATACCACAATCAAATATACTCAATTATAACAACCCTCATAATTATAACAATCAACACAAGAACACTTTACCTCAGTCATGCTAACATCTACTCATCTCTATTACTCAGTGTTCATATCAAATTCATCGTTTATTATCCACGGGTAACAATATTACTCTACTACTCAATCTTCATAATAACAGCACAACACATAGATATACACATACAAACATATACACTCTGCATAACACAAGTATAACTCTACTCAAGTACTAAAAAGTACTCACCTGATATCAACTTAGTATATGAAATCTCCAACTTTCGCGTACCGGGCTCTTGTTCACTAAACGGGTTGTATCGCCACAGTCTAAATCAATTCTCAAACATCCACAATCATCTCAACAACATCTATCTCAAAGATGTAGAAATTGAAAGAAGGAAAAAGGAGCATAAACGGTAAATATCAACTCTATATTTACCGAAACCCCCAAATACGCGGCTCTCCTCATTCAACCATAGAAACTCGACAATAATCACACCAATAACTCAAAAGGCATCAACTAACAATCTACTAACAAAATATATAACAATATATAGCTAAATCATAAGATTTAATTCTAGGGTTTCAAAACCCCCAAAACCGAGAAATTACTCACCTCGGCGAATCAAGAATCAATAACACATTTAAGGGGTTAGATTCGAGTCTCCTTATGTTTTCCTATGAATCTACAAGCTCAGTTTGACATAAAATTGCCTCTTTATGCTCTAAAATCGAATTGGGGGTGTTCTTTTCCGAAATAAGCATTTTCTGAACATTATATAGGTCTGTCGCGCCTACACGACCCGTGTAGATCTACATGACCCGTGTAGATCTACAAATTACTTATTGTTTGTCTCTTCAGGTCCTACACGACCTGTGTCCATTGACACGACTCGTGTGACACCCGACACGACCCGTGTGGGTCAAGCAGAGTCTCGAATCTGTCTTTAAAGCCTCTTTACACGACCCGTGTAAGCTCTATTTGGCATTTCCAAGCTCAAACTCCTTCCAAAATGGTTTCTAACCACCTAAACTCATATGACAACCTAATAAATCTTAATCACACCAAGATTAGTACATAAGAAAGGGTTCAACCTCTTCTCACTCATCAAACAACTCATAACTCAAAGGCAATCACAAAAGATCACTATACCCTTACTCTAAACAACTCATATGTAAAACCACACCGACTATAAGGTAATAAATCTATTTACCTTGATAATCATCTCAAAAGAAAATGGTCTTACAAACTATTGAACAATTACAATTTATCCCATACACTTTTAATTATTCCCAAATTAATTTTAATTAATTCTAATTAATTCCAAACTAGTTTCTAATTAATTTATCATCACATAATAAATTAATAAACTATTTATCTCTCTCTTTTTATTAACCTTAATACCATTTGGACTACTGAGGGCAACACAAATAGACTTTGCTACTATCAATTCAAGTATATACCAATTATAGTTATGGGCTTATACACCTAATCCAACAGTTATGCCACATCACCTTCCTGTATGGTGTATGGTGTATGGTGTATGGTGTATGGTGTATGGTGTATGGTGTACGGAGTACGGTGTACGGTGTACGGTGTACGGTGTACGGTGTATGGTGTATGGTGTATGGTGTAGGGTGAGTATAACACATGGTTCTGGGTAACTATAACACATGGTCTTATTAATTTTATCTTTGGTTGTTTTGTTTGTACAAGCACAACAACTTTATGCATACAAAAGTAGTAGGAAAGGCTAGCATGTATTGTTTATCCTTGGAATGGAAGAGAGAGAGAGAGAGAGAGAGAGAAATAGAGAGAGAGAGAAATAGAGAAAGATAGAGATAGGGAGAAAGTGTGTGTGTGTGTGTGTGTAAAAGAGAGAGGGAGAGAGAGAATAATAAATTCATGATAAAGGTTGAGAGAAAGACCTCTAGTGGTTTTCGTAGTCCAGATAAGGTCCCTAACGTTTCTTTTGTTTGCATGAGGTAATACATAAAACATAAGAACAAGACATAAGAAGTGGTTTGTATTAGTATGAAGACAAAATGCGTCTATCCGACAAGCTATTAGTGATACTTTCATAAATTTTTGAAGAAAATATATGATCCATCAAAGGCTATTAGGTGCTTAGAGTTCGTCTTATTCGTGACAGTATCATGCCAAAGAAGCATCCATTAAAAGGTTTTGACAATAGGTAAGAAATAAATAATGCATCATCTGTGACAAGCCTTGGTCCCATTGATGTTGTGAATGATGATTAACAAGATCTGCAATATAATATGAGACATGTATAGCTTCGATCATGGCTTCCGTAATACCTGAAATGAATTTGTTCGTATCTTGGGTCGGAACATGAGAATACACTTTAGAATACACTCTGATGATAAAGTCAATATGCATGCATGACAGTGAATAATCAAGAACCAGAGAATAAGATTTTTGTTGTTTAGATCATAATCTGTTTTATGTCCTTTCCTTCGTATTTATAGGAAGTTATCAACTTTTGTATCAGGATTTATTTGTATTTATCTTTTGTATATGAATCATGATTGCTTAAGAATTCATGATATTCCTGGTTATATATATATATATATATATATATATATATATATCCGGTTTTTGGGAACGGTCGAACCAATTAAACCATCGAACCGGTAAGACGACCGGTTCATTGTGCGGTCCGGTTTTCAAAACATTGGCCGCTAGTCACAAAGGCTATCGTGGAGTGGCTTATTGCTGGAGCAACTTTAAACTCTTGAATCATCTTTTATGTGACAATTTTTAAGGCAATTCATTCAAACCCTAAGTATTATGTTATTTGATTAAGGTTTTTCACTCCATTTTTAATTTTCTGATTGAGGCTTGCCACTTCATTTTCAATTTCAGGGTCAATTTCTCAGTTTAGAATTTAGGTTTGAAACTCCATTTCGATTTCGGGTTAATTGCTCGGGATTGGGGTGGGCCCATTTTGTATTTAAAATTGTTAATATATTTAAAACAAAAAAATCAAAAAATTAAATAAAGAGAAAATTAGTAATTTTAATTTGAGCTTTGACCTAATTTGGAATGAAACATGGCATAACAATATTTGGTGCAAATTTTGTAATCTCTACCGAACCCAAAGATTTTGCTTAACACATTCATTTTTAGGCATGCCTAACTCGCCCATCTTTTTAATGATATAATTGATTATTGACCACTAAAACCAATAATGTAAGGTTAAGGAAAACAAAAAAAACATCTCTTTCGTCGTGTGCAGAACTTGAAACGGATAGATAAAATCCAAGAATTAAATTAGGAACATATTAAATAGGATTATGTTCAGTTTGGTTTTCATTTTCCAAAAATATCAATTTTCAAATACGTTATTCGTTTAAGTTTTTTTTTTTTAAGATTGATTATTGATTAGTTAGAATAGACATGTTTTGAAATTAGTAGTGTAGTTTATGAAATTTACTAGGCAAATACGACATGCTACGTAAAAATAAAAATATACTTTAAAACGATAAATATACGTTGTTAAAATTAATCAAGTTATCGTTATTAACTATGAAATATTAATACGTATAATAAAAAAAATGTTATTTGATATTATCGGTATCTTAAATTATATGATAAAATACATGTTTATTGGAAGGCCGAAAATTCAAGAGTTATATTATAAAATTGAATATATTTTAAAAATAAAAATAAAATTAATATGATTAAAAATAAAAATTTATCTTGAATCATCTGATTTTAATGGTCTTTTTTGTAGGTTTTACATGAGGGAAAATCTCACAAAAACTCTTAAGTTTGCAGTAAATGTACGCATTTACCCTTTTTCATATTTTGGGTTCATTTAAGCCTGATGTTTTTATAATTATGTTCACTGATGCCATATACCGGTTTTCCCCCATATAGCCGGTTACCCTCTTTCACTCTCTTACCTGCACTCAACAATGGCGGATGAATTCTCATTCATAGACAGTGACGACTGTAACATCCCGAATTCCGTAATAAAAAATTTCGTTTTAAAAACGGTTCAAATACATAAAAAGGTTATCAAATAAAAAAAATTCAAGTAAAACTTAATATTTAAAACATATTGAAGCGTATTTAACAAATCATTTGCAACATTATCTAGCGGAAGACTTGATTATCAATACCTCAGATGCGGTACAGTCGCACCGTGCTCTAAGCTCAAGCCAGCAAATACCTGGAAAACACTTAGGGTGAAAGAGTAAGCACAAAGCTTAGTGGACTCCCTAAAATATCACACGATACATCACATAGGTACAAACATCATCATCGACTTTCGTCGGCAACATCGTCATCAACTTTCGTCGACAAACATCGTCATCGACTTTCGTCGACAACATCGTCATCGACTTTCGTCGGCAAACATCGTCATCGACTTTCGTCGGCAAACATGTAAGATACATACAACACATTATTACACAAAGTAATAAGGTTACTTACGCATGTAACTTCATCCATAATATAGTGAGAAGACTCACCTGATCCGCGACCTCAAGCTAGATAGCACTCCACGCGAATGCCCTCAGATCCCGACAATACGCACTTTCTAACAATGATAAAATCCACTTAGAACTTCCTAAATCCCAAAAGGGTAATCCTATAAGACCGGTATCCAAAACCCTCAAGTTTGACCAAAAGTCAAACTGGTCAAAAAGTCAACAGTCAAAGGTCAAAGTCAACAAAAGTCAACAGGCACAGTTAACGCCGCTAACTCCCCAAGTTAGCGTCGCTAACTATGAACAGTCTCAAAAGTCCATTAAGCTCTTAATATATTCGGCTAAGGTCTTAATCCTTCCAGGGACTTTCCAAACAGTCCCAAAGTCCATAAAAATCCTAACTTTAACATTTTAACACAATCACACAATCTCAAGAGCAAGATCCAAGTCCTAAATGGCCCAAAACTCAACAAAACTACCTAAGAGAGCTTGGCTTACTCTCTAAACCAACCTAATGGTAATAAATCAGACCTTAAGGCATAAAGTTCCAAACTTTATCCTTCTTAACCGTAGACAAACACCAAAAGGGACCATTACACTAATTTAATCCATAAAAACTCACTTAAATCATAAGAAGAACCATAAAATACATAAAGGTGGGAACTTTACTCATAATGGTATAGAAACAAGGGCTTTAGCTGATCTTCACTTGAACAAAGCTTCCTAGCAACACCTTGTATCTTCACAGCATCATAATCTCTTCAAAAATCCATCTAAGAATACCAAGATCATTAAAAATCACTCCAAATGGCCTAGAGAGGGAAAATCACGAGTGTGGGGGCTAAAATGATGCATATGGTGGCTGCCCTAGGGTTCCCTACCCTTATATGTGGCCCAAACTTCAAAAATTTAGGGTTTTAGCCCAAAATCAACAACCTCCTAAGATCTGAATTGCATTGGACTTCTCTTAAATCCATCGTGTGTAATTTCACTGCCTTCTTTTCATCCTTTATCTTCGTAGCTTTTTTAGTACATAAGGCATTTGAATCAGCAGGGACATCGTATCTTCGACTTTGATTTCTTTTCTGGATAAATTAAAAGGAGTGAACTCGGCTTTAACTTCTTTACCGGAGAAATTGAACGGAGTAGTCTCGACTTTCACCATATTCTCTTAATCATCCACCTTTAACAGCAAGTCACCCCAATTCTCCGTCAAGCTTGTACTCCTGTAGAACACCAGAACACCATTGCTGAGGATTCTCGAATCTGGTTCCATTCAATTGAAAGAAAACGCATATGTTGTCGTCGAAGCAATCGCTGGTCGTCGAGCTTCCAATTTCGGTTTTCTGGGTAGGGAAGAGAACGACGAGAAAGGGGGGTAAATGGGTTTGTGGTTTTCTTTTTTCTTTTTAATAAAAAATATTAAATAGGTATTAAAAATGAAAAAAGAAATTAAAATGGTATTTTAGTCTTTTCAAGTGGGTCAGGGACCAAAACACGGGAACTTTTTCATTTTGGACTTTTCATGCAATTAGAAAACTTTTTGGACCCAAACCGCAATTTTGACAAAACACAAGGACCAATTTTACAGTTTTGTCTAAATATTTAATGCAAACAATCACAAGATAATACACGAACCTCATGTGAATAAACTCAACTGATAACAAGGTTGTCTCCATTGATTGGAACTCCTACATATTCCAACAAATATCTAAGAATCAAATAGGGTTATACAATCAATAATTCATAATTTTCTTTTTAGGTAACTTATTTTTTAATTGTATTCAATATGTCGCTAAACCTTTTTTAGGTTCTCATATGCCATTAGAATAACATTTAACCAGATAAACTGATAATGGATATATTATAATTTCTCCAGTTAAGTCATCCTGTCATTAACACTGCGTCCATAGTGGCATCCAATTTGACATAATTATTTGATTGAAATGCACTCTAATAGTGTAATGAAATACAGAAAAAAATTCAATGATCTATTAAATAGAATTAAAAGATAAATGACCTAATAACAAATTGTCTATAAGAATTATCATTTTATGACATTAACCCAATAAATATCCCAAAACTTGGGATACAAACCTTAAAATGCTCCACAACTTTTGATTGAGTTCCTCGTTTCTTTATTCAACCAACCAGCCTCAAAAATAATTTATAACAATATTTGGTGATAATTATTACACAAAATTTAACCCTTTAATTGTGAACACTTTGTCAATCGCCAACAAACTCCAAACACGTGATTTAAATAAATAACTAAAAGTTAATTCTAACAAATTTCGTCAAGTACTCCTACTTAATCATGATGAAAATAATATTCCAAAAATCATAGTTTACCCATTTATTACAAAAAATATAATGCTTCTTCAAGTGGGACTGGTATACATTAGGGACGAAAGTTTTGATCGGTAAAATGAACCGAATCGGTATCGGCTAGGACCGGTTTAGGTATTTTGACCCGGTTTTCTGTTATAAAAATAGGTTTATTCGGTATTCGAGAAATCGATTTTCAAGTCTTCATAAACCGGTTAGTTCAGTCTTATATAACTGAACCAGAATTCAATGATCATTTAAAGAATACATGAAAGAATACATGAAGAAACTTAAAATGAAATCAAAAAAGTTTTTATGCAATGGTTGTTGAACTAAATAAAACTCGATCTACGAGTTATTAAAAAGCTAATATTTAGAGGTAGGGGATCCTATAGAAACATAATTAATCCAACCCCATTTTGTATGCAGTTCGAACCGGGCCACTTTAGAAATTCAAAGACATGCAGCTACCCATCTACAAGACTACAACCCATATGTTCGTTAATTATTTTACTCTCAAACCCGATTTTGTATGCGGATCATCTTCCTGGCCCGATCCTTTTATCATTTTGTAATTGTTTTAAACTCCAAAAAAATCTCAAACTCTAATTTTTCTTTATTAGTAAATTGATAACCACATGTTGTATGTATCTTCACTTAACACTGACGTTACTCTATTAAGTATCCAACAAGTTGAATTTTTCCTCAAGGTCTAATAGGTGAACTATAAAGAATTTAAATGAAATTAAAAATATATTTAAATTAACATTATATTAAAATTGTATTATTTATTAAAACATATTATTAAATGTATTGATTAAAATGTAAATTGAATAGTTGTTGTGGTTTTATGGTGAAAGATAAATTATTTGTCTTGAACCACGCTAAAAGTTGAAAATTTTGTATCTTTTATAAGATAATTGGCGAACTCATACACGTTCCATGTTTTATGTAGTTCAACTTTTGAAACCACTACTCTTCAACATCCAACCTAATATATTTTATTTATTAGTGTAAATATGTAATTAAATATAAAATATTATCATATTAATGGTACACTTTATAAGTTATCTATATAATAAACTTAATATGTTAGTTTAAATAATATGTTAAATCCAAAACATAAATCAAAATATCAAATCAACTTAAAAAATACGCAAAGACTATTTCATATTATAGTTAAAAAAAGTTTAGATATTTTAAATGCAAAATGTAAATCAACATGTTACATCTACTAAAAAAATACCCAAAAGCTATTTATTTATTTTTAAATAAATATTTTTAATTAATAAACAATAATAATAGTTAAAATATACAAACAAAATTTATAATTTAAATTACAAATAATGATTGATATTTTTAGATAATTATCAAGATTGAAACTTAAAAAATGTCTAAATACATTATTTCTATATTAATTAACCATAATGTTAAAATTAACACTAAAATAATAACATATTTTGTTTTATTTACACACAATGCGCATAAAATTTATCTTATAATAAAAAATATCATAAAACACACCATTTGAATGGCTCAAAATAATTATTAGTTTATACATCAAGTTAGTTTAAGAAATTACTCTTTCATAGTTAATATCAATATCACAATTATTCTCAATTGTTTTTGCCAAAGCTATATATATATATATATATATATATATATATATATATATATATATATATATATATATATATATATATATATATATGTGTGTGTGTGTGTGTGTGTGTGTGTGTGTGTGTGTGTGTGTGTGTGTGTGTGTGTGTGTGTGTGGGGGGGGGGGGGGGGTGGGGGGGGGTTGTGGAAAAGTTCAAGGTGAACCTAAAAAAACTTGAATACCAATGAACAAATTGTATCATATGTTTACTCTATTTATAATGGATGTGAATGTACGAGATTATTGAAAAACCCAACTTCTTTTTTTGGATAATTATCTATTAAAAAACCGAATACATCAAAATTCATAATTTTTAGTCTACTATAACTAGATATTCATATTGATATATAAAAAAACATCTTTTTTTATTATTTTTTAAACTCGTTGGGATTCATAATGTGAATGTAAATTATATCTAATTCTCTAAGTTGACATTCCCAATGTGAATCTGACCATATGATGTTGACATGTGGATCTAGGTAATTTTCATGTGAATACGAGTAGATTCTTTTATGACTCTCACTAAATTCCTTTGTGAATGCTCAAAAGATTAAAATAGTAAAATAAAATGGTAGGTGAACTTATGTAGATTTACATGTAATCACATTCATGCGTGAATGTGAGTAATTCACTTGTGATTCTCTTTAAATTTATTTGTTAATTATCAAATGTTGAAATAGTATTAAAATTTGTAACAGGATTGCTTAGATATTATATGATTTTCGTACACACAGTTAGATTCATATTGTGAACGTTAACAAGTGAATTAGATATAATTCATATGCACATTGTAAATCTCAATGAGGTGAAACTTAGAGAAAAATATTTTTATATATTGACATCAATGTCTATTTATAAAGACAAAAAATTATGAATTTTTATATATAAAGTTTTTTTTAGATAAAAAATTAAAAAACAAACAAAAAGTAGGTTTTTGTTATAATCATATACACGTGCGTCCAACTATGTATATCCTATTTTTTGTCGTTGATATTTTGGATCCAATGGTCACTACTGATTTCTTGGTTCCAATATATTTTTTGTTCCTTCTTAAACCTAACTCTTTATAGATATAAATATAGATATTTAAATATAGATAAATTCAAATACATTATATAAAATTTAAGCGATTTGTGTCCATAGTTAATCATAAATTGATTATTAGAATTTATTAATTTTAAGTTTACGTTTATTAATTAGAAGAGAATATGAGCAAATCGCTACCGGCCATTATCCATGTTAATTATAGGTTTTTAATTCTATGTTATATCGAGTTGCTATATTTAATTAAAATGTCTGAAATATGTTTATGTGCTAAGAACACATTTTGTTCACTTTCACATGTATACAATAAATATTTTTCCATTAGTTAAGTAGAACGTATAAGGGTTGATATCATAAAATGACAACTAATAATTTCCGATTTGCCTTTTATAGAGTATTCACCTTTTGATTATACTCAACAGACTAGCAAACAATTTGTGGGTTCTCATTATACCATTATGATAGATTTGTAATATTGAATCCTACATGACGTCCACCGTGATATCAAATATGACAAATTTGTTCATTTATATCTACTTGTCACTGACATGGTGTCCGATGTGACATCCATTATGGAATAATTACCCAGTAAAGGTTAAAATACATTCTATGTTATAGTGAGAAAACAAAAAAGTTGTTGATATATGAATACAAATAGAAGATTGAAGACTTGTGGTTGTTAAGATCTGGATATTGATTTGAAGATCTTGCGATTTTAAGATACTCTACAAGAAATCGATCATGATCAGAGTAACATCTATTTGAAGCAAGATCTATATTGGTATCTTAAGATCCCGACCACGACCTTAAGATCTTACTTCGATCTGATCCCCCTCCTTAATCTTATTATATAACCAACCTCTAAATTCAGCAATTCAACTTGAATTGAGCATCACAAGTCCCAAGATGTCTTACAGATACAACAACTTCATCCATTCATCTCGAATTATGCAAAGCAGCATGTCACGCATGTTGCTCATTTGTGATATTATGTCTTAGTTGTGCATGGTCATGACGATCTTGTTTCTTTTTCCGCTTAAGACGTTTTATTCCTAATTTTTGCAGCTGACAACTACACAAATTATGTTTGTGCTTAAGAAGTTAAAAAATCATTCCACCGTTGTTGTCTCTTTAAACTTCAAGTTATAATGGTTACTGCACAAAAGAGAACTTGTTAAAAATTAAACAATAACTCAATATTCCGATTTCAAATTCGATTTTACGATCACAATCTTACAAAACATAAAACAAACTTATATAAGATCTCAATATTCATGGCCTTGAAATGTCAAATTTATACAACCTTGAAATGTCGATTTTCTACCAATACACTAACCCAACAGAATAATTATATTTCCTCATAAATTTTCCTCCTACTTATATATCTACCCATGTTAAATGGTGATAAGTGTTTTAAAATATTATTATTACTTTAACATTTATCATCATTTAACATGTGTAGAAGGATAAGTAGAAAGAAAAGTTACGGGGATATATGATTTCTCAACTCAATATATAATTAACTATTGATAATAACTTTGTAATTGGTCTTTGAAATATAAATAATTTTTTCTCCTACTTATGATCATATTCATGTTAAATGATGACAAGTATAAAAGAATAAAGGGTTAATGAACTAAATAGGTAACGAACTCTTGCTTTTGTCCACATTTAGGTAAGAATGTTTTTTTTGTACATTTTTACCCATCAAACTTGTGGTGACCGTTTAAAAATGGGTAATATGACCCACAATTGCAGGTTTTTGCTGATTTGGGCATTATCGTATATTACGTGGCATTATCATATATTACGTGGCATTACGGAAATATTATGTGGCCATTAACTTAAATTACATGGCAGGTGGGACCGTAAATATCCTTCACTTAAACCCTATTTATAACCCTCCATTTCCCTACTCTCCTTGCCTTACCCACCCTTCTTTGAGAGCCTCCAAGATCCGATTTACAAACTCTCATCCACCATGGCTCTCGTCGTCGAAAAAACTTCCACCGGCCGTGAGTACAAAGTCAAGGACATGTCATTGGCCGACTTCGGTCGCTTGGAACTCGAATTACCCGAAGTTGAAATGCCCGGTCTCATGTCTTGCCGGACGGAATTCGGTCCTTCTCAGCCCACATGACAATCCAGACCGGTGTCCTCATCGAAACCCTCATCGCCTTAGGTGTCGAGGTTAGATGGTGCTCCTGCAACATTTTCTCTACTCAAGACCACGCCGCCGCCGCTATCGCTCGTGATTCGGCCGCCGTGTTCGCTTGGAAGGGGGAAACCCTACAGGAGTACCGGTGGTGCACGGAGCTTGCTCTAGATTAACTGTGAGGATTTTTTTTAGATCTGGTCTGTGAGGATTTTTTTTCTTGAGACATCTTGATTCCTCCTCGTTTTCAATAAATTCCCATATGAATATAATTAGAATAAGTTGTGGTTAGATGAATTTTAGAAAGCTTTTGAATGGATTTTAACCACGTAATTCGTTCTTCCATCAACCTCATTGCAACGCAATGCAAGCTCTTGGGTATTGATTTGGCTGCAATCAAGCTAGAGAACGCACCTTGTTTTTTCGCCTTGGTTAATTGCTCATTGACAGCGAAAATTATATCTTTCAGCTTCTGAATCTTGAGCTGATTGTCAAACGACTCTTTGGCTTCCGCAATCACTTGTCTGGTCACCTTAATCCGCTCTTTGGCTTCCGCAATCACTTGTCGATTGATTCCGCATCAGAGTCAAACAATGCTCTGTAAATCATGATAATGCAAGTAATAAAAGACCCTACCACTTAATTTAAGTTAATAGCCACGTAATATTTCTGTAATGCCACATAATATACGATAATATCCAAATCAGCAAAAACCTACAATCGTGGGTCATATTACCCTTTTTTAAACGGTCACCATAAGTTTGATGGGTAAAAGTGTACAAAAAAAACATTCTTACCTAAATGTAGACAAAAGCAAGAGTTCGTTACCCATTTAGTTCATTAACCCAAGAATAAATAAAAGAAAAAATTAGAAGAAAATATAATTTCTCTTTAACTATTAATAACTTTGTAATTGGTGTTTAAAGTTTCTTCGTACTTAAGTTGATATTACCATGATTTTTTCGAAATGGCGATTATTACCAGAAGATATATAATATTTATTTAGAAAATCCATATATAATAATGACCCTAGTGAATATGTTTAGATTATGCCGATATATATATCTACCTTTTTTAGGGGAAGCTACAGCCTACAAAATTGCCCAACTGCGGGTCCCGCCGAAACCGCTTATGTTTCTTTTAGCAGATATTTGACTATATTTGCTGCAAAAATTTGTCGTGTGGATCATCACCGATCGGGTTACAACTTGACCAATTTTGAATGGAAACTTTTCACAAACAGGTTGTGCTCATTACAGGATGCTCCTCCGGCGGCATCGGAAACGCCCTGGCCCGCGCTTTCGCCGCCAGGAACTGTCTGGTTGTGGCGACGGCGCGTTCGCTTTCTTCCATGTCTGATTTGAACGATAAGAGTGATATGTTCTTTCTTCAGGAACTTGATGTGTTGTCAGATGAGAGCGTTCTAAAGGTTGTCTCGAATGTAATAAATAAGTTTGGGCGGATCGATGTTCTTGTCAATAATGCTGGAGTTCAGTGTATTGGTCCTCTCGCGGAAATTCCTCTTCCTTCGGCTCAACATACGTTCAACACGAATGTTTTCGGTATTATCTCTTACTCGTGTTTCATGAAATTGATTCGATCCGTTTAAGTAATATCTGTGATATTACTTATCTGTTTCTATGATTCAATTGTTTGATTTCTTATCCTTTTCTGTACTGCATCAAATCGAGATAAGTGTTTAATTCCAAAAAACTACAAAAATATGAAGGATCTACGCGATTAACTCGATTATAATCTCCGTTTACCTAAAAACTGAACAATTAGCTTTTGTGTAGGAACCATGAGATTGATTCAAGCAGTTGTTCCTCACATGGCATCTAGAAAGAAGGGAAAGATTGTAAACATTGGAAGTGTATCTGCTATGACCCCTGGACCATGGTCAGGTTTCTACAATGCATCTAAAGCTGCTATACATTCACTAACAGATACTTTAAGGTATGTCACTCGGTCTATTCTGATTCCTTTCACTCACAAAGAAATGTAATCAAATTTCATTCCGTTTCCTATTCCAGTCCTTAACCGATGTAATTGAATAAAACAGGTTGGAATTGAATCCATTGGGGATCAATGTAATCAATGTTGTGCCTGGGGCCATAAGATCAAACCTTGGGGATTCAGCAATAGCCGGTTACAGTAAAATGCCTGAATGGAAATTGTACAAGAATTACGAAGCTGCAATAAAAAAACGAGCATATTTTTCACAAGGTCCAAACGCAACCTCATCTGAAGAGTTTGCAAAAAGGACAGTAGATGCAATTCTGAAAGAAGACCCTCCTTCTTGGTTCTCTTATGGTCAGTACTCCACTATATCTGCCATTATATACCATTTGCCTATTTTTATTAAGGATTTCATTTTGAAGAAGGCTATGAAATGTTAGTTTGTATTTCTGTAACTTGTTAGAAGATGTTCAGGGTATAAACTATCAGAATCGGTCGTGTACAATGTGATTATAAATTTGCTGCATGTGGAAAGTCTTTTTTCTTAATTTGGATGAATTTTCATGTGGTGATTATTTTTCTTGGCCTACGGTGGCTGGCCCATGGTTGTTCATATGTGTACGTAGTAGTAATAATTGAGAAAAGGATAAATGATAGCAAAACACCACCGATATTTACACTTTAGGTGGGCCTTGGTCATGGTGGTTATATTCTAGGAATAAATGCTAAAGGACAAACAAAAGGAAAACAACCTGGACTTTTTCAACAATACGTGTAATTACTCTTAGACGAAAAAAATGTTAAATAGACTCCCATCGATCGAACATGAGTATGTGGTCCACCACCATGTGAACGGAGTAATATGTTTGACAAGTTTTTTAAAAAAAAAAATGTTAAATCGTACAATCTAAACTGTACACGTCAACCCGTCACACGTCCACATGGGAGATCAATCGTGAAACACTAATGATATTTTGGATGTAACATGTCCACATGGGAGATCAATCGTGAAACACTAATGATATTTTGGATGTAACATGGTTTAAATATTGGACCTCCTTATGGATATATGTTTATTAGATTATAAGATACAAAAAGAATAAAAGAATAAAAGACTTGCTGCTTTCTAAAAACGTAAAAACTTTCTCAAACTCAAAAAATACTATTATATAAAATCATATTTGTCTTGCATGTATTGAAATCCTGTCTTTATATTAGATATTTTTATAAAGTATCACCGTAAGTGTCTTCTTCGGGCATAGGGGCGTTGGTAAATCTTGTGCTTTTCCTTCTAATGTCGTTTCATTATCTACGTTCTCAGTTCTCACCAAGCCAACACTTCAAGTGTTATGAGATGTATACATAATCAGTCAGTACAAGTTATCACTAACGAATAAAAGCATAAATGGTTAAAAATCTTAGGCATTGATGGCCAAAGCGCGGGATTCATGATCCTTTTCTTTCCAACACTTGCAAATATTAAAAAAAAATTGATGGAAGGATTTTGATGCTTCCTTCCTCACAATGTTGTATAGATTTTCATTTGTTCCACATTTGACATTATAAACATCAAATAGCCTTGTAAACATATATTAAAATTTCTTATTTCACTGCAAGGGGCTTTCTTGGATTTGTTCTGAAGCGTCAGTGTATATCAAATATTCAAATGTCACATTAACGTAACCACCCATACAGAAGCTTTATAACCCAACAACGGGTTGCTTTTGATGCTATTTTCCACATACGATACTTTACAAAACAAGACCTCATATAGAATATGAAATATATAAAAGTTCAACACAGTCAAACCAACATAAAATTGTCCAAGCCCAAAGTATTATCGATCGATCCATATGACAAGAAACAATCTCTTGTGGTCGAAATGTAGACATATTGAGACAAGTCCCACAAAAACATAAAAGAGATAGATAATGTCAAACAAAAAACCTCAAGACAGCAAGTTTGAGATCCAAATTGGTTTGGTTTTAAAGAAATCTTTGGTTTGTGAACGAACCACCACCAGCTCCTCCTGGACCACGATTGCCGGAACTGTTCCTTCCTAAACGCAACACCTGCAGACCTGCAAACATGTGGGATTATATGATGATACTCTACTACTACCATTATCATCTTACATTGATTCATCTAATCTAATCCAAACAGGAGGAGCTTAATTGTGTTTCTGATCCCTACTGCTGTTCTGTTTTCCCCTGAGCGTTCATCTTTGCCGCCACTTGTTCGTCCGACAGTGGTAGGTAGTAGATACGCGGGGTGGCTCTCGTCTTCCTGAACAGATCGTCTAATGTCACAATCGGAGGATCAACTTTCGCCGGAAGTGGCGGCGGTGGCGGAAGTGCCACCTCCCTTGCTGGTGGTGGCGGGAGCGAGGACGGTGGTGGAGGAAGCTGTTGTTTCAGTCGAGGGGAGGGGACCGGTGGTTGTGTGGTGGCTGGAAGTTGTTTTTGAAGATGTAGTCGTGGGGAGGGTTGTGGTGGTTGGACGGCGGCGGGAGGTGGTGGCAGAGGCGGGTCGACCCGGTTTTTAACCTCCTGTGGATCCACGAAATCAGCCATGAGAAGGCGGCCCCCGTTCACCGGCCATTGTAGATTGCATAATGCGTTTCGAGTTTCTACAGCTTCTTCCATTGATGCATACTACAGTAAAAAACTTTGAACTGTTAAAAATAATTAAAAACTTAAATAAAATACTGCAAGATAAAGACTTACGGTAACATAGCAGTGGGTCTTAATATGATCCATCCAGAAACTGACAACTGTCCCGGTTTTCCCAAGAAGTTCTTGCACGGCCTTTAAAGTGAACGGACGAAGAAAATTATCAATTCGAAGAGAAGTAGTTGGAGTCTTTGATGAAGGGGGAACTGCAAGTAGAACAAAAACAAAAATATTTAAATATCTAAGTGTATTTTAATACCAAATGAACAAATTAAATAAAGCTAAAATCTTACCAATACGTTCTTTGGGGGACTCTTGATCAATTTTAGACTCGGATCTTGAAAACACGCGTTTACCAGGAGTCTGAATTGGATCTTTAGGTGTAGTAACAGGAGATTGATTAGTTAATTGTTGGGGTACTTTAACACCTTCAGAATTCCACCTTCGTTGCCTCTTTACTATCTCACTGTTTTCTGCTGTTACTTGATCTGTCATGGCATAAATTTATAAAGTTATTGAAAGAATGGAATTATTCGATTTCTTTTTGAATTAATTGGAATGAAACTTACTAAGAGGCTTTCTTTTAACGGATGTGACACTAGGACCGGTTTTATCATCTATAGGAGCAAGATTTTTGTCAGGAGTTACATCTTCAACCATAACATCAACAGAATCATCTTCTTTTACTTCAATTTTTTCACTTTTATTTCCCACTTCATCGTTTGAATCAATTTGCTTACTTTCTAGAACATCTTCCTCCATTGAATCATCACCAGAACTTCGATCCAAATTCAACTTCTCTGAAGAACACACATCTCCATCATCATTTTTCTTGCAAATATCAACACTTTCATTAAGTGTCTCATCAACTTCAACTGTTTCTGATTTGAGATCAGCAGCAATTACATTATCATTATCATTATTCTTGACATCTTCATTGTTGTTTTGTTGTTGTTCATCAACTTCAATTGATTCTGATTTGCTACCATCTAAAACCATGTCAGGTTTAACATCTAGCTCTAATTTGACACCATCAGCAATTACATTATCCTTTAATTCAGTCTTTTCATTATCATTAGAAATAGAATCAGATTGTACTTTGCTGACCTCATCTACCTGGTTGCTGACCTCAGCTTGTTCTTCTTCAGGCTTTGAATCCCCATTGTTTACAGTAACCTCAGTGGTTAAAACAGTGGTTGTTACTGAAATCTCTTGAACTACCTGAAAAGATTCCACTTGAGTAGAAACACTGCCACTTTCACCTTCTGTAACTATTTTTTCACCTAAACCCTCATCAGCCTGGACAACATCCATTTCCATCTTGTCATCTTTTTCCTTGACTAATTTCTCATTATCTTTCTCTAAGTCCTCATTACCATCTTTTTCCTTATCGAATTCCTTAATATCTTTCTCTAAACCTTCATTTTTGTCCAGGGTGTTGTTAATGGCATCAGTGGTATCCTCTACAGTAACTGGGACAGCTGTTGCATTATCAGATTGAGACTCTTTGTTTAGGTCATCCTCAAGATTTCTTTTAGCCTCATCAATTTGAGCACGAACAGCTTCATCCAGCCTTTTAACCAGGTCTTCTTTCAATCCCCTTGTCACTAATTTCCGTTTTTTGAGTTCCTCTTTTAATTCAGTTACTTTCCACTGATCAAGGGGTCGGTTTTCAAGGACAACATATGGTGAAGACGGTTTACTATCAGATTTTTCTCCCATTTTTCACACCTGAATACAGAAACAAAAGTCATGTTGCAGAATGTAATTTCACATCCAAGATGAAATAATCATGGAGATGTTTCATTCGTAAAACTAGAAGACGCAAAATTCTACATATAACCCCCATTACTGGAAGGATAAACGATATAAATTCCCTTCCGAAACCTTGTCGACGTAAATTACAAGAATAATATAAATGCTTGAAGTAGAGTACTTACAATGGTGGTCGACCAGACGAATCCTCGGAAGAATAACACTGATTTAGTAGGCCCCACACTTAATCGGTAGGTGCAAAAAGTGAAACCCTAGCACACAAAAACAACGATCAGGAAAATCTAGAACACCTAGAAAATCATCAACAAATTAGCAACAGTAAAGAGGAAAAGAATTCAATGGTTCGGGCACAAATCACGTTTCTGTTTTTTCAAGTCCCTGAAACAAAGAAATTGTTTTGAAAAAACGACGATGAAAATTTTGGAAAACAAAAAACAAGATTTTTGCTTTCGTATTTGCAGAAAATGTTGAGATTAAGAAGCAGCTCTAATGGCGTTTGTTTGTTCTCCTAATGGAACGGAGAAGAATAGGGTAAGACGGAAGTGGTCGTCTCTCTATCTATTATTAGGGTTTTTGCGTCTACGTTTTATGCAAAACGCGATCAGGACAGGAAACTGTTGGCACGGAATGCAAAGCACTCCGGGCACTCTAATATTTCATTTTGAGAAAATTGCAAAAACGGTCCTTGTGGTTTGCATTTTTTTTCTTGATTAAAATCCAAAAGAGTTTCAACTTACAAAAATAGTTTTTTTGGCGTAGTTTGGTTATAGATTTGATCCCTAAAACTATGGGAGGACGTAGTAGTCAAGAGAAACATTGAGCGGGATCGTGTGGATTCGATGGTGGTACCACTGAGACCGTCGGTACAGACGACACCACAACTCATTGTCTGGCGAGTTCACAGTAGGTTAGGGTAAGGCGGGTTCATCATATACCTCATCCCACATATCCAACTATTTTATACAAAAAAAATTAATTTTAATTAAATTATTTTCTCACACCACCGTTATAAATACAACTCTCATTCATTCCAAAAACCACACCACCTTTCTACACTTTCAAGTAGTTGATATATTAAGTTGACTTAGCAAAAATTCAATAACAGAAAATGAGATTAAGAAGAAATTGACGCAATATAAAGTCAAAGACGATCTGAAGTTAGGGGCGATGTCAAATCGAAAGTCTTACATATCTTACATTCCTTCCCTATTGACCATCATTTCCAGTTACACCTGCCCTATCATCTTCTTTTTCTAAGAACCCCTCCGATTTTATATCAACCATAGTTACATCGTCAATTGGATGACCATAGGTGAGGTGATGACTAAAAACAAAAGTAGAAACATAGGTCTCAATCTTTAAAATAAGAGGATATGTCGAGAGAGTGGGAGAAAAAAAGAGATAAAGTTCGAGCAAATGGTGGTAGATTTGTAATGATGACCATTTCAGTGATGGTGGTGTTGAATTTGAAATCAGAGAGAAGGGAGAAGGGAGAATGGAGAGAGAGAGAGAGAGAGAGAGAGAGAGAGAGAGAGAGAGAGAGAGAGTGTGTGTGTGTGTGTGTGTGTGTGTGTGTGTTTGTGTGCAGTGATGGCAGTGGTTTGTGCAATGGTGATGGCAATGTAGGCTGAGATCGGGTAAAATTGAAAGGAAAAGAAGAACAAGAGGGAGAATATGTGTGTATATGTGTGTACGAAAATGGTTATGGTCGGTAGTCTCAAAATTGAAGTGGCAATGACAATGCTTTGTCGACGATAAATGATGGTTTCGCTCACAGGAAAAGGAGAAAGGTGGATGTTGTTTAGGCTTGGGAGGAAAAGAAATGGGTAAAGGAGAAGGAATGGTGGGGAGGATGAAGGGTGGATAGGGAAGTTGGTGGGATGTGGGTTAAAAAGAATTAGTTAAATGGAAAGAAAATGAAAATTGATTATATGAAGGACAAAAAAGTCTTTATCGGGCTTAACAAACCAAAACAAACGGATGTTAACTTAGGGCAAAATCCACAATCAAACTACGCCAAATTAACTACTTTTGTGGGTTGAAGTTTATTTAGACTTCAGTCGGAGTTAAGTTCAAACCGCATGGACAACTTTTGTAGTTTTCACTTTTATTTTCAAAAGTCTTCTATTTTCATATTCATATTAAAATTTATATGTAAACTCGCATGATGATAAGATTTTTGTATGTAGGTGAGGTGCAAAGTGCAAACGATTAGAAGCTAATGGAGCTATTTGAGTTAGTTTTATCAAATATATAACAAATCCAATGCAAGTTTATAAATGACAAATTCCAAAAAAGACACTAAGTTTATAAAAAAAAAAATGATTTTGACACTATGTTTTTTTCCCCAAATAAGTCATTAAGTTTTCTATTTTTCCAATTAAATCACTATGTTTCCAAATTTGTTTCAATTTAAACCAATCGACCGAATATGAGACGGTTTCTCACTTGCTGACTAAACAAAATGCTTATGTGGCTTCCATCTATGAATATAGTTGGCAAACATTCGAGTATAATTGAAGCCTTAGGTATTATGTTCTCGGTTTTCCCAAATCGACTATTTTTCTTCTCTCAAACCATCACGAATTTGTGCAAAGGCTTCCCAAGGTCGCTCAAGTGGTTCATCATCCCAAAGTGGTATAAGCTACTTACAATTTTCTCCCGGTTATAGCAACGTACTCAACACTCAAGGTGTTGCATAAATTCCAATGACCTAAAATATATGTTGATACTAAAATCACCCATAATCCATAGAACAAATGAACAGAAAATGATCATTAAAGTTACTATTTCATATAACAAGCACGAAAATATGAATTGAATCCATGGTAAGTGATAAATCACTTAAGGAAACTCAAGATGGATTTTTTTTTAAAAAGTTCAGGGATCAATCAAAACTTGCATACTTAAGCTACAAACTAACCTAGAAACATTAGTAATTGTTCTATTCATATGTGAAATGGTTCAGAACAAAAGTTAAGGAAAACTATATATCAATATTATGGTAATCTAAGAGACAAAACCACGCTGATTAACACTACTCACTTTCGGTATCACTTTCGTCCAAAGTAATATGGTTTAAATTCCTTTCAAGGGGTGGAAGTCCATCTTCATCATCATCATCTGATCCTTCATCTTCACTATGACACGCCTCATCTGCCACTATTAAGCAAAAGAGCAAAAGTTAGCATATGCAGTATATGACATGACAGAACACGTTGTACTGCATTTAGCTTGCACTAGATTGGGACTGAAAAAAGTAGCAACATTTTGTCCCACTCAAAATTGTGGAACAAAGTGTGACATGACCAAAAGTGGGTAGAGAAAATAAATTAACACAAAAGTACCGGTCAAATGAGTCCAGATAGGTTAGAAAGTCACGAAAAGTGTATTCAAATGCTTACAATATCCTAAATTATATTATGTTAAAAAAATAGTTTTTGTGATAATATTTAATACATTAGTTATTTGTAAACCAATATAAAAAACCAAAAGTGGGTGTATTTTCTATTTTTAACCGTGCTTTTTTCTAAAAGAAGAAAAGTTAACCAAACATGCAAACATACCTTCTTCCTTTGCCACAACCTTGGGAATTTTGGAAGTTTGCTCTGATAGCCAAGAATTTTGCATTGTAATAATCTCAGCACTGGTCTCACATTTGGAATATGCCTTCAAAAGTTCCCTGCATTGCATAACTTCCAAATTAAATATTAAAAAAAAGAAAAAAAAAAAAAAAAAGGATGCATTCATATGATAACACTGATACCCACATCTTGCATACCCGTAAAGTTCATGTTTAACCAAACCTAATGTGCCAAGACTAAGGAGATGTTAATGGAATTGGAATTTAAGATTCCATTCTATGACGTGTTTGGTTTTCCAAGTGGACGGAATTCAATCCTGTCAGATTCCTTGAATTCCATATTTTATGGATTTCACCATGGTGGAAGGAATTCAAGTTCATTCTTTCTTTTTTTACTAAAAGACAAAAATACCCTCGTTTTATACATCGAATAAACAAATATAGAAACTGTAAGTGAAATTTTAAAAAATTATTTAATTTTTATTATTGTTCCATTTCATTTCTAAGCATGTAAAATGTGAAAATGAGAAATCAAGAATTTGGGTACAGAAGGTACTCAAAATACCTGTTGAGGGACAAGAACGCATGGCCCCACTTGAACTTGCTTAGCAACAACTCGCCATTTTCTACCTCACCACTGTTGAGACATGCATTAAAAAAATAAAATTATATTACAAATATGTTAATTTTGTTATAACAATATTCCTAACAAAGAATTGAAAGTCTCTATAGCATGCCATCAAACTGTTTACCTTGAACAATGATTGTTTACATCATTTGCTGCATATTTTAAAATTATCTTTTCAACCATGGATCACTTACGATGGATGCTAATTTGGGAATCTTTATTTTATTTTTAAATGTCACTGATGAAAAAGAAAGCAGTCACTTCTCTGAGTATATGTTTGGTTGAATGGAATGGAATTACGAAAGAACGGAATGACCAGGGTGGTAATTGAATGAGTCATTATAATTTACATTCCATTATCATGTTAATTTACCATAATTAATACCATAAAACTTTAAAAAGGAATAAGAAGTAGTTACCATATAATTAAACCTGCAGATAAAGCCTCAACACAAGATAGCTCACAGGGTCGACCATAATTTACTGGATTTGCAGCAACCAACCATGGTACTGCATTGCAACCGATCCATAAATTTAGAATTTACATTTTCCGGATTAAAAGAAATGTAAATCCTAATAAAATTATGTACCAAGGCCCAAGCACATGCTATGATCATTAGTCCTTGAAATCTTATTTGATAGAAAGGATTTCATAATAGTCCAACATTTCTTCTATAGATCAAAACACTACTCAATAACGACATCCTAATAAGAGATTGTTTGAAGTTCTTACATAAACGAGGAGCAGCACATTTTAGCTTTGTAAAAGGGACATCATCTAATCGTGCCCATGAACAATCTACAACTGCCAAACCCTTCCTTTTTATCAGCTCTGAATCTTCTCTTGAGATGCATTGCTGTCCAACAGGACTGTGAAAATGAAAATTCATCAAGGTAATTCAATAAAGGACTTAAAAATAATACACATAAAAAAAAATTAGATTTTCGATAATATATATTCAGATACCTTAAAGCAATGCCTCCAAACCCATTTCCTACTCGCAACTCCTGCATAGAATTGTTCAATGGGTACTGGTTCCATGGGTGAAAGATTGGTGAAAGATGGGGAAAATGGAAGTGAGAGGAGAGAGAAAAGCTGACGTGGCGCGTGGGTTCAGTGGGATGGGAGGGATCTACTCCCCCCACCCTTAAATGGAAGTAACATAGGACATATAACAGTGTAAAAAGTGTATGTTATGAAGGTAGTTACTTTAAATATCATACAATCATGAAAGACTTACTTTTAATAATCCAAATCTAGCTAGCTTGCGTCCTGTGCACCTTTTAACATCACATTGACCAAAATCCTGAAGCAACACAAGTACACAACTCAGTCATCAGATGCATAGTACTGTTATGGAGTTTGATGCAGTTAACAATCTTCTTAGTAGGTTAACTTTTAGATCAGTTTTCAACTTAACAGATATCCCTTTAACAAGTACAGTCAAAATTTAGGGTTTTAGGAAGGGGGATAATTTCTGAATTGTTGAACAAGCAAAAATTCAAACGTTGATCCTCAGAGATGAACTTGTAACTACGAATCAGGACTATTTGTAATCAGATGCATGAACTTACCCACATGGCTAGCTGAATTTTGGATACTGCAGCAGACTCTACTTCAGTTTCTGCAACAAGTAGTAGTAAGTGTGCATGGAACTCTAAAAACACAAAACTACTTTTTTCTATGTAAATAATCATTCTCAAGAGTATGAAGGGAGATTTTTTGGTGCTAAAAATAATACCTGGATCAACAGGGAGAGAATCTTCTTCACTGAACAAAAGGGAAAATTAACATCACGAGCAAAATTGTGAGCCACGGAATGAATTAAAAAAACAAAAACAAAAACAAAACAAAAAAAACTAGTAATCAGGAGTGAAATTACCGATTTGGTTGATGTGTGCGGCTAGATTGACCTTGTGTGTGATGATTCTTGAACTTCCTAGACTTATTGTAACCCATTTTAATATCAAACAATAGGCTGTTGTGTAAACTGCCGTCGATTCTGTTCTTAGGTCGCTGCTCGTAGAGGCGTATGGTGTCACCGACGATGAGCAAGAGCGCAAATTGTATAATTTCTTTTAGAGTAAGTTACAATTTTGGTCCACGAGTTTAAATTCTTTTTTAGTTTGGGTCCACAGATAATTGGTTTGCAGTTCAGAACTTTATTTGAAATTTATATAACGATTTTGGTCCATCTTCTCAAATATAATGTCTACATTACTATTCATCTATATTTCCCAGTGATAGAAATATATAATACTCATAATGGGAGAGGGCAAAACGCTACTTGGGTCGGGCCTATATTTTTCTTTCTGATTCGGATCTAATCACATCTCACTGCATGGGAGTCGAGCCACTCTTGATTTACGGGATGATTAGGAACATTAAAATCCATCGGACATACGTAGATAGGAGTAGGAGAATGAATATCATGTATAAACATTGCTTCAATTAGTTACCGGTCACATGGAAGGCAGAATGCAGGAGTTACCTATCGGACATCGGGCATACGTAGACAGGGCATTCCTGAAACTTTAGCTCTCCCTTGAAATTATTCATCAACGAATTCTACTTTTTTGTGGATTTTCTGCAAAGAAGGAAGGTATTTCAAGGAATTATACAAGCAGAAAGAGAAAAATATAAAGGGAAATGATACGACAAAACTGTTATTCTTTACCAAAAAATTATATCATTATGCCCCGAATACGTTAGGCAATACTCATCCCTGCCCTGACGAGGATGTGCTTGGGAAAACCCTAGCCAACGATGCTGAAGTTGCTAATTTATTTAACTAAATCCGGTTCGTAGATGAAAGAGTATGAATTGAGTCGGTAATGGACTTTTTGTGATGACCCATCTAACTAAGACGAGCAGCATTCACCCAAACTACTAAGAATCATTCTAATGCTTCAAAAAAGCCTTATAGTCCTTAAAGAGGGCCAATTTTCTAGTCTGACGAGAAATAGGATAACTGTCTTGGGAAACAAGCGATCGAAAAAAATACATGAAAACGAAAAGCTTAGGCATAATGCCCAAATGACAATACAACATCTCAAAGGCAATAATTAGTCAGACAACATTATATATTAACTGGGTGATGTGAAGTTTGTAATAATAAAATACTTCATTGAAGAACTCTGGCATAGGCAACCTTAAATCAACATTGAAGAACTTGACGTAAACACTAACTTTACTGTATGGGGGAAGATTGATCATAGAACCAATCGACGACATAATACCATCGGAGGCACAAAAAACAATACTTATTATGTAAAGCACTAAATTGTTCGTCGATCGGAGCAACTCTGTGGGAAAAAGCTGTGACATCCGTCTAAAATGGATTCGGGTCAACTCAACCCAATTGGAAATTTAATAAACCCTACTCGAGCTTACTTGACGCTAATAGGATCAAAACCCATACAATACGATATAAATTGACGTTAATAGCAATATAGCATAGTATAACGTTATAACTTTAATCAAATTAAATTATGATACTATATTAAAATCAAATCAAAGTATGATACTCTAATTAAATTAAAAGAATCAAACTTGAATGCTATAATTAAACTTCAAATCAAAGTAGATTGTTATAATCAAATAATAACCAATTTTTTTATAAAACTCTATTTTTATAAACTCTACATTAAATTTTATAAAATTTTTATATTAGTTAGTGTATTACATAGAGATGCTTGTGCTAGTGGGAAATTATGAAGACTACCAAAAGCCAAAAGTTATTCTCATTGTCTCACACTCACACCTCCCATCATCTTTCCTTTCATTTTTCTCCCAACACATTATTCTCATCACCACTCAAACCATATCTATTCTTTCTCTCACTCTCAATCTCGAAATTCCTCCTAGAAATCTTCATATTTCAGCCAAGAACACTCCAATATACTCAAATCTTCATCCCTTTTGAAACATTCATCAAGGTATGTTGTTAAAAGTCTCAAATTCATGAATGAAACAAATTAAATCCACCAAACTATCTAAAACTCATTTTATGCATAAACCTGATTTTTCTCAGGATCCCATTAATAAAATAAGAAGTTCTGGAAATTTTCAGAAAATAACTTATTTTTATTGAATTACTATAATTATTGCAATAAAATAAGGCAATAATTCACATAAAATACTTTTTGCAGTCAATAAATTCTGGGAACATTTTGGAACAACCCATATATTGAGTAAAGTGGATTTATAAAGTTTCATGCATTTATATTACAGGTTGATGCTTATTTTGTATTTTATTTTGTTGTAGATAAATAAATTGCAAAATATAGTTATGTATGTTAAAAAATAGATTTTATATTTTTCGCACCTTATTAACATTTTAAAGACTCCATGACAAAATTTACAGATTTGTTTAAGAATGTTTGCTTATTTTTCCTGATTTAATGATTATTTAATGGTTTAAATTGATAATAAACAGCTACACATGTCCAAAAATTATAAAACCTTATTAGAATATCATATATAACATTTTAATCATAAATAAAAAGTATAATGAATTTCTCTTAATATTTTCCTATTATTTATGATTTTATTGATTAGTTAATAATGAAAAACATAAGAAATACTTCCCATATTCCAAAATATCCAAAATATTTACAGTAGGATCAATATAATGTTAGAAAACTATGGTTAATTTTCCAGAAGTTTTGGGAATCATTTATTATTTTTACCGAATTTTGTTGTGGTTTAATTATTAAAATACTAAATAAATACTAAAGCAGTTAAGAAAAATATGAAAATTTTACAGTAATTACTATTTTATGAAATAATGATTTTCTGATAATTTCAGAATGTTTCATTACTGTTTAGTATTTAAAACCATTTTCCTAAATATCTAAGCATGTAAAAATGCATTTTTAATGATTATTTCATATAAATAATTGTTTATAATATATAAAATCCGTAAATAATTATAATTTGACTAGTTATTATTTTAATAAGAAATTATTAAAATCTTGCCTAATGTGAAGATATAAATTAATTAAGCAAAGTAATTAATTCAATTTAAAATTCATTTAACATATGAATACATTAATATTCAAAACAAAATTTGGATTATTGTTAATTCATCTAATATAAGAATATGTGTCTAATTATTTTTATTAATACTATATTCCCGTTTATCGATTCCTAAGCCAAAACTATTAATTATATTAGGTTCTACGACATTTTGACTCGAGCCGTCTATCGTACAACACGCGCATTTCTTATTGGACTAATGTGAGTAATCTACCCCATATTTTATAATTTTCAATACTTTTGGGGTGTATCATGTGATTCTAATATGTTTTCAACTTCATTTTATTATTTTATCACAATTGAGACATTGTTGGGACATTTATACATGAATCATTATTTGTATAATTATTGTTTGTTTACGCTACATGTACTTGTAGTGCATTACCATCTTTAGTCTAATCTCCATGACTATGCCCGTATTCTTGAGGTACGTTATGGACAATAATAGCGCTATTGGGTTGACCACCCCGCCTTGGGACACTAAGTTGATTGATTGCACGTGGTTGAGTGTGTACGATAATTAGATGCTCCATCCTATATATATATACATATATATGTATATATAGGGTGAGGACTTATTGTTGTTATCATTTGTTAATCAATTTTTGATTTATAAACCGTTATCTCAATAATACTTGCTTGTCGACTTCCAAAGAAAACAAGTTTCAAATTATAAATATTTCAAACTCACAATTTTCTTTAATAAAACTAGATTACTCACCAACTCTCGTAGTTGACCTGTTTTTACCCATGATGCAGATTTGAATAGAAGACATTCTCATACAACCAAGTCTCATTTTCAATGGGATGAATTAAAATAAAAAGCTTAAATTAATTTATAATCTTTTTAATGGTAACTTATTTCTCTCTATTTTCCTCCCCCTCTCTATATATAACAATTAACAAGTTAAATAAACATAAAAAATTTAACATTATCTAAATTTTAGAAAAGTCCTATAATGGTAGTAGGTATCTCACGTAGCGGGTGATGTGGAGATGATAGGGTAACAACCGATGTCGCATCAATAAATCATTTCTATAAATTTATGATGTTTTAACTAACAACAAAGTATATTATTTATTTTAATAATAATAAAAATACATATGTAGTTTTTGTGGCGATTTGGGATTCCTACACGACTTCACTGAGGAAATAGACTCCGAACGTGAGCCAAGCGAAAACTAGGCGGAACAGCTAGTGTGATCTGAGCTGTCGGTGGCTGGCAGCCCACCCCCATCCCTACAGTATTCTCTATGATACATACTTGTTAAGTACTCTTCTTCGTCTATCGTTCTCACATCTTGGTCTTCTTCACTTCTCTGCTACAAAATTCGTCAAATGCACTGAAACATCAAATCTATCCCCGACTCTGTTCCAAAAATTGGTTAGTACTATTCAGATTCATCACTATTTCACTATACAGTCTACACATCTTTCATTTATTCAATTCTTATTGCGTTTATTGCTTCTACGGTATCTTCTTCTGCATTTCTGTTTGTACCTATTCGAATGTAGCATCTATTGACTTGTATGTGTGGAATTAAGTTGGTTGATGGCGAAATAGTATTTAAATTACGTTGATCAGTACTGATCTACTGTTCTGTTAGCAAAATGTGAGAAATCTAACTCGAATTAGGTGAACTTGTGATAAATCTAATGTGTTTGGGTGATTTAACAGGAAACAATCGGGATTTCTAGTTTTTTGCACCGTGGATTGGAGTTGGAGGTAGATCTGATTTAAAGTATCGATTAAATTATTACAGTCAAGCTGGCGACGAAGGTCAGTCGGAGGTATTCTGCCGGAAGCAATGGCAGCAGTCTTGCCACTACGCATCAGGTAAGTACTCCCTTATGTTGTGAATCTGATTGATGCGGGGTCTTTCAACTGTTAAGACAATGTGAAATTGGAAAAGAAATTAAAACCGATGTGGATTTCTGTTAATATAATTATGGTTGGAAGTTATGATAAATGCGTTTATGTATGTGATTTGCATATTTATGGCGATATTGTGAATCCGGTGTGTTTCACTTCCTTCACTCACCATAACAACCATGATTTATTGTTTTACTTCAATTGCTGACAATTTTACAAATGTCAATGCAGGAAAGAAATGGGAATGGCACACCTGAAAGAGAACCCATGACTCCACATTCCCTAGTAAAAATGGGCTCAAGGTCAGTTAAATTATGAAGATGAACCATATAATGCTTTTGAAGCTCTACTTTCATCTAAAACAATTTCAAGATGTTTAACAAGTGCTCTATTTTGTTTATTTAGAGAGCGTAGTAGCATGGAGGATCCAGATGGGACATTATCAAGTGTTGCCCAATGCATTGAACACTTGCGCCAAAAATCATCATCTTCACAAGACAAAGAGTTCAATCTGAAACTGTTACTAGACCTAATCAATACACGTGAAGGTGCATTCAGTGCTGTTGGTTCACATTCACAAGCAGTTCCAGTTCTAGTCTCTCTCCTAAGATCCGGTTCACTTGGTGTAAAGATCCAAGCAGCTACAGTTTTAGGCTCACTATGCAAGGAAAACGAACTACGTGTCAAAGTACTCCTCGGGGGCTGTATTCCTCCGCTTCTCGCTCTCCTAAAGTCAACAGAAGGTCAAATCACAGCTGCAAAGACCATTTATGCTGTTTCAGAAGGTGATGCCAAGGATCATGTGGGGTCCAAAATCTTTGCCACTGAAGGGGTCGTGCGGGCCCTCTGGGAGCAGCTCGAAAAGGGCGTCCAGGCTGGACACGTGGTTGATTTGCTGACTGGTGCTTTGAGAAATCTATGTGGGACCACCGAGGGTTTTTGGTCAGCAACGGTCAAAGCTGCAGGAGAAGATATATTGATAAAGCTATTAACACATGACCAGTCAAACACACAAGCGAATGTTTGCTTTTTGTTATCATGTATGATGATGGAAGACGCGTCTGTATGTGTAAAGATATCAACTAATGACACTACAAAACAACTTCTGAAGCTATTAGGACCTGGTTATGAACCGCCAGTAAGAGCACAAGCTGCATCTGCTTTAAAGTCTCTTTCAGCACAAAGCAAAAAAGCAAGAAAAGATATCGCGAGTTGTAATGGCATTCCTTCTTTGATTAATGCCACAATAGCTCCTTCAAAGGAATTCATGCAAGGTGAAGACGCGCAAGCTTTACAAGAAAACGCGATGTGTGCTCTTGCGAACATTTCCGGTGGGTTGTGCCATGTCATCACGAGTCTCGGTCAAAGTCTTGACTCGTGTACTTCACCGGGACAGGTGGCGGATACGTTAGGAGCTTTGGCTTCTGCTCTTATGATATACGGTAACGAAGCTGAAACTAACAGAGATTCAGATCCGCTCGACATTGAGTTGACTTTGGTCAAACAGTTTAAGCCGCGTGTACCGTTTTTAGTCCAGGAACGCACCATAGAAGCTCTTGCTAGTTTGTACGGGAACGCTACCCTCTCAAGCAAACTCAACAAACCCGATTCAAAACGTGTGTTAGTTGGTTTGATCACAATGGCAACCAATGAAGTACAGGACGAGTTGATAAAATCGTTACTTGTTTTATGCAACAACGAGGGCAATTCGGGAAATCTGTGGCATGCGTTACAAGGTCGTGAAGGTGTTCAAATGCTGATTTCTCTTTTAGGACTTTCATCAGAGCAACAACAGGAATGTGCTGTTGCATTGCTTTGTATGTTGTCAAACGAGAATGATGAAAGTAAATGGGCCATCACAGCTGCTGGTGGCATACCGCCACTTGTACAAATTCTTGAAACGGGGTCCGCGAAAGCACGAGAAGATTCCGCTACGATTCTTGGTAATCTTTGTAATCACAGTGAAGATATACGCAACTGTGTGGAAAGTGCTGATGCTGTTCCTGCCTTGTTATGGCTGTTGAAAAACGGAAGCTCGAATGGAAAAGAGATTGCTGCAAAGACATTGAACCATTTGATTCGAAGATCAGATACCGCGACTATAAGTCAACTCACTGCTTTGTTGACCAGTGACCTTCCGGAATCTAAAGTTTATGTTCTGGACGCGTTAAAAAGTCTGCTTGGTGTCGCCCCGATTACCGATTTACTCCGTGAAGGTAGCGCGCCGAATGATGCTATTGAAACCATGATCAAGATTTTAGGGTTTACAAATGAAGAAACTCGCGCGAATTCCGCAATGGCTCTTGGTGGGATTTTTAGTCTGCGAAAGGATTTACGTGAAAGCAGTATTGCTGTTAAAACTCTTTCTTCTGTGGTGAAGCTTCTAGAGTCTGAATCTGAGAGCATTTTAGCAGAGTGTTGTGGATGCCTTGCTGGAATTTTTCTGTCAATTAAAGAGAATCATGACGTGGCGGTTCTTGCTAGGAGTGTACTTCCTAAACTACTTACACTTTCAAGATCTTCATGTCTACAAGTTGCAGAACAGGCTTTATCTGCTTTAGCAAATCTTTTATTGGACAATGAAGTTCTAGAGAAACTTGTACCGCAAGAAATTATCACCCCAGCTACTAGAGTTCTTCGTGAGGGCAAAACCGCAAGAAGGAATCACGCTGCATTAGCAATTGCTCGGATTCTCGATTCTCATAAATCCAATTCTGTTTCTACCTTAACCGAATACGTGAATGAATCCGGAACAGTTCTTGCAGTGGTTTCTTTCATAGAATCAAGTAACGGTGGAACTATCGCCACGTCAGCGGGCCTAGACGCGCTTGTTGTTCTCTCAAGGCTAAAAGGATCACCCGGAAAAATCAAACCTGCATGGTCAGTACTGGTTGAACATCCAGAAAGCATAAACCCGATTGTTTCATTGATCAGTGGTGCAACACCTCTCTTACAAGACAAGGCGATTGAAATTCTATCAAGGCTTTGTCATGATCAATGTGTTGTTCTTGGAGACGCGATTATAGAATCTTATTCCACTACATTGATTGCAAGAAGAGTGATAGATTCTTCAAACACAAGAGTTAAAATCGGTGGGACTGCACTTCTTGCATGTGCTACAAAAGTAAGTATCCAAAGAGTGATGGAGGGTCTTCATGAAGCAAATTTGCAGTCACAGTTTATTCGGTCTCTTGTTTTGATGTTAACTTCTCCGGTTTCTTCTCATTTGGATGACATGGATTCTATAAGTATCTGTAGATGTCCTGGTGAGAAACGGACATGTACATCAGTTATAAACGGTGCTAGCATCTCGATTTGGCTACTTTCTGTTATTGCTAGTCATGATGAAAAATATAAAACTGAGATCATGGAAGCAGGAGCTGTTGAAATTCTTACAGGAAGAATCACACGCGTATCGCCATACAGCCAGGTAGTAATTGTATTAGTATGTAGTATGTACTTTCATTATCATTGCCTTCAGTTTAAATATAGGTTCTTAACATTTCATTTCAAATTTGTTCATACAGGTGGATGCTGACGAGGACAGTAGCATCTGGATATGCACACTACTATTAGCAATTATGTTCCAAAACAGAGACATTATTCGCACAACTGCAACAGTAAAAGCTATACCAGCTCTTTCTACTTTGTTAAGATCAGAATCACCTGCCAACAGATATTTTTCTTCACAAGCAATATCCAGTCTAGTCAGCAACGGAAGCAGGGGAACACTTCTCTCTGTTGCCAACTCAGGGGCAGCAAACGGGCTCATTTCCTTACTCGGGTCTTCCAATGCTGACTTACACGACTTCCTACAAATATCTGAAGAATTTTCGTTGCTTCCGTACCCAGAACAAGTTGCTCTCGAGAGACTATTCAGAGTCGATGACATCAGAGTCGGTGCCACTTCCCGAAAATCAATCCCCGCTCTCGTTGACCTCCTGAAGCCAATCCCGGACCGCCCCGGTGCACCGTTTCTCGCACTCGGACTCCTGATCCAACTCAGCACTGATTCCCCATCAAACAAGATCGCCATGGTGGAATCTGGTGCTCTAGAAGCTTTAACAAAGTACCTCTCACTCGGGCCACAAGACGCCACGGAGGAAGCCGCGACCGATCTACTTGGCATCCTATTCGGAACGGCCGAGATACGGAAACACGAGTCGGCATTCGGCGCGGTGACTCAGCTTGTTGCGGTGTTGCGCCTAGGTGGACGCCGTGCGCGATACAGTGCTGCGAAAGCACTTGAGAATCTTTTTTCGGCTGATCATATAAAAAACGCGGAATCTTCTCGCCAGGCTGTACAGCCGTTGGTGGAGATTTTGAACAACGGGTTGGAAAAAGAACAGCATGCTGCTATTGCAGCGTTAGTGAAGCTTCTCATTGATAACCCATCGCGAGGGCTTAATGTCGCTGACGTGGAATTAAACGCGGTTGACATTCTTTGTAGAATTCTCTCGTCAAATTCTTCAATGGAGTTGAAAGGTAGTGCTGCTGAACTATGCTGTGTGCTATTCGAAAACACAAGAATCAGATGTACTGTTACCGCTGGTCGTTGTGTCGAGCCGTTGATTTCGCTTCTTGTTTCCGAATTTACCCCTGCTCAGTATTCGGTTGTTCGTGCACTCGACAGACTCATAGATGATGAAAATTTAGCGGAATTAGTTTCAGCACACGGTGGAATAATCCCTCTTGTGGGACTTTTACACGGGAAAAACTACATGCTTCATGAAGCAACTTCTTTAGCTCTTGTTAAACTGGGAAAAGATAGACCTTCTTGCAAGATGGAAATGGTGAAATCCGGAGTCATTGATAGCATACTTAAAATCCTCCAAGAAGCACCGGATTTTCTTTGTGCTGCTTTTGCTGAACTGCTAAGAATCTTGACAAACAATTCTTCAATCGCAAAAGGTCAATCTGCAGAAAAATCGGTCAAACCTCTTTTCGTGTTGTTAACAAGACCCGAACTTGGACCCGATGGACAACATAGCGTTTTGCAGGTTTTAGTGAATATCTTCGAGCATGAACAATGTCGTACTGATTACATCTTGTCCACTCACCAAGCTATAGAACCACTCATTCCTTTACTAGATTCTAATTCTACAGCAGTTCAAAAGACATCAGCCGAGCTTCTATCTTATCTTCTTCTAGAAGAACATTACCAGAAGGATTCCATGATACAACAAGTGATCGGTCCATTAATGCGAGTTCTTGCTTCCGGGATTCCACTTTTGCAGCAAAGAGCTTTAAAAGGTCTAGTCAGCATTGCACTCACTTGGCCTAATGAGATTGCTAAAGAGGGCGGTGTAAGTGAGCTCTCAAGAGTCATACTCTTATCTGATTCCTTACTCACAAACCCTTTGTGGGAATCTGCTGCTACTGTTTTATCTAGCATTCTTCAGTTCAGTTCAGAGTTCTATCTTGAAGTACCAATTGCAGTTTTGGTACGTTTGCTACATTCAAACTCAGAAGCCACTGTAATCGGTGCACTCAATGCGCTTTTAGTCCTGGAAAGTGACGATTCCAGTAGTGCAGTAGGAATGGCTGAAAGTGGTGCAATTGAGGCGCTTTTGGAACTTTTGAGATGTCATCTATGCGAGGGAACTGCTGCGAGATTGTTGGAAGTTTTATTGCATAATGTGAAGATAAGAGAAAGTAAAGCCACCAAATCAGCTATCTTACAGTTATCACAATACCTGTTGAATGGACAAACTCAAGCTCAACAGGCGAGATTGTTGGCGATTCTTGCTCTTGGTGATCTGTTCCAGAATGAAACTTTAGCTCAGTCTGCTGATGCTGTTGTGGCGTGTCGTGCTTTGGTGAGTGTGCTTATAGATCAACCTACCGAAGAAATGAAAGTGGTGGCTATCTGTGCTTTACAGAATCTTGTGATGTATAGTCGCCCGAATAAAAGAGCGGTGGCAGAAGCTGGTGGGGTTCAGGTTGGATTGGATTTGATTGGGTCAAGTGATGGTGATACATCGATTCAGGCAGCGATGTTTATTAAGCTTCTTTTTTCTAATAATGCCATCCAAGAGTATGCCTCTAGTGAAACTGTCAGAGCTATAACTGGTAACTTTTTGCTCTTACTTGCAGGACAGGACATGACAGAACAGGTTGTTCTGCGTTTGGCATGTATTGGACTTGGACTGAGACTCATGTCAATGAGACAAATATTGCAATTTTTTGTCCCACCCAAAAAGGTGGAACAAGGCGGGACAGGGACTCGCTCTTGATCTCTTGTCCTCATCATTGAAAATAGCCTTACAAAACTTGTCTAGTCCCCTCTAGTTCAGTCCAATTCTTTATAACAAACGCAGCCTAAGGCTGCGTTTGTACACTATATAGGACGGAACCAGACAGGACCTTAACAAGCTTTTTAGGGCTATTATCAATGATGAGGGCGAGAAGGGCATTTACGTCTTTTGCAATGACAAGAGATCGAGAACGAGTCCCTGCCGCACCTTGTTCCACCTTTTTGGGCGGGACAAAAAATTGCAATATTTGTCCCATTGACATTAGTCTCAGTCCAAGTCCAATGCACACCAAACGCAGTACAACTGTTGTGTCATATCCTGTCCTACTTCACAAATGGTCCTAAATGGATATCTGGAAATCTTCCTATTCATTATACATATTTTATCATATAATATGCTGATACTAATGCTCTCATTCTAAACCTTCAGCTGCTATCGAAAAAGATTTACTGGCTAACGGAATGGTAAATGAAGCGTATCTGAAAGCTCTAAATGCACTCTTTGGAAACTTCCCACGTTTAAGAGCCTCAGAACCTGCAACTTTAAGCATCCCACATTTAGTAACATCCCTCAAGACCGGCTCAGAAGCAACTCAAGAAGCTGCATTAGATGCACTATTTCTTCTCAGACAAGCATGGTCAGCTTGCCCACCTGATGTCTCTACAGCCCAATCAACTGCTGCTGCAGACGCAATACCATTGTTACAGTACCTGATCCAATCGGGCCCTCCTCGATTCCATGAAAAAGCTGAATTCTTGTTGCAGTGTTTGCCCGGGACATTAACAGTGACGATTAAACGTGCCAATGATTTGAGACAGTCGGTTGGAAACCCTAGTGTATACTGCAAGGTTACACTCGGCAATACTCCTTCAAGGCAAACCAAGGTACCTTTACACTGTCTGTCTGAATAATAAATGATGTTTAAAAAATATCTTTAAGTGTTGTCCCTATTAAGTTCTTGTTTTTGTTGTTGAATTTGGTTGTAGGTTGTATCAACTGGGCCGAATCCTGAATGGGATGAGAACTTTGTGTGGTCCTTTGAAAGCCCTCCAAAAGGTCAAAAGCTACATATCTCTTGCAAGAATAAAAGCAAGATGGGGAAGGTAAGTCCATCTTCATATACCTCCAAAAACAATACCTATCACTTCATCTGCCCTAAAATAAATGCAATATTTTCACTCAATAAAGAGACTTAAAATTGTCAAAACTGATATTATTATCTGTATATTACATTTTGGTCCCTGAGTATAGCTAGTTTTTGCAATTTTGGTCCCAAAAGGTCTTCTCTTACAGTTTTGGTCCTTATTTGAAGTTCTTCCTGTTCCAAGTAAAAAGACTATTTTTGGTCCCTGAGTGTAGCAGATTTTTGCAATTTTGGTCCTAAAGATATAGTCATTTTACTTGGTAGAGGGACGAAAATTGTTAAAAAACCTCAAATGATGACCAAAATTGCAAGAGAAATATTTTTAGGACCAAAAATGTGATTTTCTCTAATAAAATTATGTTATTGAAGTGTACAACGAATTTAAACATAAAAGGTACTGATAAAATGTATTGTTTGGGCAGAAATCATTTGGGAAAGTGACTATCCAGATTGACCGTGTTGTGATGATGGGGGCGGTGGCGGGTGAATACGCTTTGTTGCCACAAAGCAAAAGTGGGGCCTCAAGGATTCTTGAAATAGAATTTCAATGGTCAAACAAGTAAATTTATCTGGCTCAACTCTCAAGTATATAGTGAGGTCACACGTTCGGATTTTTTTTTTTCTTGTTACAGAAAAAGAATAAATCATAAGAAGACAGACACCGGGACATGTTCTCTTTTTCTCTTTTTGAAAATTTATTGTGCCAAATAGTATATATTATTATTATTATTTATTTAGTTAATTCTTTTGTAGAATTCACAGTATATTCAAGAGTTGTATTGTACCCCTTTGTATTGTATGCATGTAAGATATTTGTAGCTTTTGTTCTTTGAGATACTGAAATTTATTCTTCATTTGGTAACATTAGGACTGAAGTATGTGATTAGTGAACTGTGAGGATTCTGCTATGTTTGATTTGACATTTTTGCATAACAAACCGGCTTTGGTCGTGGCTGAACCCGCCAAACTGATTAAAACCGGTTTGGTTAGGCATAAATGATAAAAGGCATGAGGATTTAGAAGGGTGAATATATATGCATCCCGCATTACTTATAATCTTAAATAAATTCCTTTACGATGGAACATATGTTTGTAAGCATGTGTATGTGGTCACCCTTCACACATATATCCCATCAATGGAGTTTTTTTTAGCACCACACATTACTTATTGCATCCAGATGTGATTATTATTATTATTATTAAGACATTAATAATAACTTTTGTTGTTTCTTTTCTTTTTATTAAAGTTAATATTATTAATATTAATGTTACTTTTATCAATAGTTTTGGTTGTATTTATTATTATTATTAGATTATTAGGATTGTTATTATTATTATTATTATTATCCTCCGAAAGACATTAATAATAATATTAAATAAATATGGTAACCAAAGGGCTTGTAGCCCAGCGGTACCAGGTGTTGTCTTCCCTCCTTGAGGTTGGGGGTTCAAGGCTCGTTAGAGGCATATGTGTAATTTAAGGTGTAATTTAGGAATAAGTTAGATAATATAAATAAATAAATAAATAAATAATGGTAATAAAGTATTAACTTCTTATATTAATTATCTGATAAATCAACCTTTCCAATATTATAATTATTACATAGTGCATTTGGTGGAATGTAAGCATTCAATCGAGTATTATACATAGTTTTTCATCTGCAAAACGTTGTAATTTGTTGTTATACAAAAATGGCAAAATAGTAGGCATTTGATATGCTTATTGTAAATCAACATTCAAGTATTAGCGGGAAGCACATCGCGAACCTCGTTTGCTTCAATGATGGACAGTTACACCATACATGTTAGCAATAACAAAAACTAGTATCCGGCATAATAAGTAAATATTCAGTTTTCGCAAAACTCAATCCAAATAAATTCAACGACTGGTTTATGTCCATGAAAAAGTCATCATAAATCATAGTGTAATCTTCTATCACTCGTCATAAGTGTATAATGTCAACAATTATAAAAAATTCATGGATAAATCAAACAAAAAAAAAAAAATTCGGTAACCAAACATGAACAATTTTAGAAATTCATTCCCCTTCCAAGTCATTATCTATTTTTAAAAGCATGAATCGGGCAAAGTTTGTATTTGAATATTTATATTTGAAAATAGAATGATCATATTTTCAAGTTTTTTATTCAAAGGTTCAAACGCAAGAAAAATAATATTATCGCACATTTTACCAGTTCGTTTATTGTATCTCTTTTTCAATTGATGAATACCAAAATATACCTTTCTGTGCAAATTTTTAAGTTTTTCATGCTATGAATATGAAACAATAAAAAATGATATTGTTACATTAAATGATCAGAAAAATACTGGTATGAATTAGTAATTTTTCTTTTTCAGTTAACCTTGTTCGAATGTTATGGGATCACGATATACGCGTCGAACGACCAAGCTTCACCACTTTTCCCGCCAGTCACGCTTTCATTCTTCTCCGATCAGCAAACGTTAGCCGGAGATCTACTAACGAAGCATTTTCATTGTCCCTGTAAGAAATCTCGTTAGCATTTTCGTATCTCTCCTTTTTGTGGATTTTCCCTCTGTCTTCTGTTTTCGATTCTTCTTTTTTACTTCTAATCATTACGCAGCCACTGTCGCCGTGACGAGCCATCGTCTTCCTTGAAGGCGATCATCTGCACGAATTCAGATCTGTCCTCGCACGATGTCCAAGTCGCATTCCCATGGTCAAGGGATGAGCGAAGGTGGCAATGTCGATTTCCTTAAGGTGTGCGATGGCCTCTGCTACGACTTATCGTCCCTTCAAGAGCTCGCCTGCCGTGGATCATGGCGATCGGTTATCGATAAAGTCGCTCAAGCACGTTCCAAGTCTCTCCTCTCTAAACCTCACGAACACCTCGTTTACCTCTCCTACTACGCCATAGCTCTCACCAAACTCCGCCGTTTCTCTGAAGCCGTCGCCGAGCTCGATTTGGTGGAGAAAGGCCTAGATATTTACAGGTACGAAACTTATCCACATCATTACCCTAACCGCCATGGCTCCATGGCCCCTTTCGTCCTCCGTTGGTTGCACGCAGAACTCCCTTCCAAATTAGGAAGACGTCAAGAAACTTTAGATCGCTTCTACTTGTTACTCCAATTCATTAGGGAAAAATTAACCAAAAATTTACCCAATGCGTCACGTCAAGTATGGACCAAACGCGAGGGTTTGGTGATTAATTCGATAATTAGTCATCAATTATGTTATAAAGAGTTCGGAGTATGTTTGGAATTGATGAAAGACTTGATTAACCGTGATTCGACTCCTGTTGCTCGAGCAATTCTGATGTCGAAGCTAGGGTACATCCAAATGCAATATGGGGATCCAGAAGGTGCCAGGGGGACTTTTCGTGTGATTGAAGGTATTGTGAATGAAGGTAACGGAGAAACTGAGATGAAAAACCTTGTCAACAGGAACAAAGCGATGATGTTTATGGTTGAAAAAGACTATGCGTCTGCAGTGAGGGAGTACCAGGAGTGTATCGATAGAGATGATTCTGATGTGGTTGCCATTAACAACAAGGCACTTTGCTTAATGTACATGCGTGATTTGTCTGACTCCATTAAGGTGATGGAGCATGCTTTAGAGAGAATCCCTACAGCTGCATTGAATGAGATATTTGTGGTGAATCTGTGTAGTATGTATGAGTTGGCTTATGTTAATCACTCGGATATCAAGAAGACACTTGGTAGTTGGATTGCTCGTGTGGCACCTGATGATTTTGATACTTCCAGTACTCGAATATGAGGTACTTACAAATTGCCATCAATGATGGATCGACTACTATTACGATTGTACTTATAAACAAAATGTAGGTCGTTAGTTTTTTTTATATTGTTTGCTCAATCTTTCGGTCGATAATAAATGATCTAATTTGAAAATAATATAAATTATTTAGATCGAGAAAAACATCATAGCTTACAAGTTATGTGTGATTATAGTTTAAGTTTAATGTATTTTTTGGCTGAGCAATATATTTGTTATTTGACAAATATTCATGTTGAATGTAAGAAAAAAAAGGATTTTGTAGTGAACTTTTTTTTAAGTTAATGCAATGTAATTTGTTAATTGTTGTTTCTCAATCAATATCATTGTTTTTACTAGTACATATTTCAATATGTTATTTATATATGATAAATCTCAAAAGTAAATATCCTATCCTAAGAATGAAATTCGTGGTGTAATGAGACGAAACGAAAACAAATCGTGCTGTAATTATATCCAAAACTTGTTCCATCAACTGACTAAAGATAAAGACAATACTTGTTCCATCAGTTTTCACCAAATGCTGAAGAATTTTAGACTATACACCAAATGCGAGTATACAATTTCATTTGAGAAGTATTAGACAATTACATTAATTATATTCCATGATCCTTGGGTTCTTTGGCCTTTGGTATTCCATGTTCCTTTGTATTCCAGGAGAGCTTCTATATAAAGGCTTACTGTCCTCCTCATTTGTACACACAAATTTACTGATTTATAATACAATTACCAAGTTTATCATGGTATCAGAGCTCTAGGTTAAAACCCTACTGCTGATCACAACACGCTGCCGCCGACCGCCACCTCCGGCGACCTTTTAGTCGTCGGAGGTGCCTACAATATTTTTCCCTTTCTTTTTTTTTTTCATAAATAATAATACAGCCGACGGCACCAAACAGAGCCCCGTCATCGGGAAGCCTCCGATTTGCAGTCAACAAAGTCTGCCAGTTCATGCATGCTCCTACTGAGATATCACTTATGCAGTCAACAAAGTCTGCCAATTCATGCATGCTCCTACTAAGATATCACTTATGCAGTCAACAAAGTCTGCCAATTCATGCATGCTTCTACTGAGATATCACTTATGCAGTCAACACAAAACATGTTGAACTTCACTTTCACTTTGTCAAAAAAAAAAAAAAAAAAAAAAGAAACTGTCAGTTCAGCATCTTTCCACAGATGATCAAATTGCCGACGTGTTTACGAAACCTCTATCATCCCAGCGGTTTGAAGCCATTCGGTCCAAGCTACAGGTCGCTACCCGACCTTAGCTTGCGGGGGAATATTAGACAATTACATTAATTATATTCCATGACCCTTGGGTTCCTTGACCCTTGGTATTCCATGACTCTTGGGTTCCTTGACCTTTGGTATTCCATGTCCCTTTGTATTCCAGGAGAGCCTCTATATAAAGGCTTCTTGTCCTCCTCATTTGTACACACAAATTTACTGATTTATAATACAATTACCAAGTTTATCATGGTATCAGAGCTCTAGGTTAATACAATTACTGCTAGTTCCTTTTGTAATTCCTGTCATGTTGGAAAATCCTCCAAACTACATTTATTGTCCTCTAATTATAAGAGTAATCACATTTTTGATCTGTTATTTTGTGATGTTTGGGGCCCTGCCCCTGTTGCCTCTTCAGATAATCATTCCTACTTTTTACTATGTGTTGACAACTTTTCTCGATACATGTGGATTTTTCCGTTAAAACAAAAGTCTGATGTTTTCACCACCTTCAAACAATTCTTAATGACAGCCGAAAGACAATTCAACACCAAAATCAAATCTGTGCAAACTGACTGGGGGTGAATTTCGAAACCTTTCCCAGTTTTTTACCTCTCTTGGTATCCAACATCGTCTTTCTTGCCCACACACAAGTGAACAAAACGGTCTTGTCGAAAGATGCCATCGACATGTTGTGGAAACCGGGCTTACCCTTCTCTCTCAATCTGGCGTCCCATCAAAATTCTGGCACTTTGCTTTCGACACCGCGGTCTACCTTATTAACCGCATGCCCTCTCGCAATCTATCAAACATCTCCCCATTCGAACTCCTTTTCAAAAGACACCCTGATTTCTCATTTTTCAAGGTTTTTGGATATTTATGCTTTCCACATCTTCGACCTTACAACAAACACAAAATGGATTTTCGTTCCACACCCTGTGTTTTTCTTGGCTACAGTCCCTCTCATCATGGCTATCGATGTCTTGACACTACCACAAATCGTCTTTACATCGCTCGTCATGTTCGCTTCAATGAACTTTCTTTTCCATATATCAACTCTTCCCATTCCTCTCCCTCACCTCCTTCGTCCTCCAACCCTTACTACTCAAGCTATCCTAATCCATCCATCCCACATGATACTTCTCCAAATCCATCCCCTTCCACCCCCACATCTCAACCTATAACCACCACATCTATCCCACCCTCCGTTCCTTTTCAAACATATACTCGACACCCAAAACCCCACTCCTCTTCTTCCCAAAACACTCAACCAGATACAACTATCTCTCCTCCCTCCTCTCCGTCAGACACGGCTGCCCCTCCCACCCGTGTTGTATTGTAAATCAGTAAATTTGTGTGTACAAATGAGGAGGACAGGAGGCCTTTATATAGAGGCTCTCCTGGAATACAAAGAGACATGGAATACCAAGGGTCAAGGAACCCAAGGGTCATGGAATACCAAGGGTCATGGAATACCAAGGGTCAAGGAACCCAAGGGTCATGGAATATAATTGTCTAATATTCCCCCGCAAGCTAAGGCCGGGTAGCGACCTGTAGCTTGGACCGAATGGCTTCAAACCGCTGGGATGATAGAGGTTTCGTAAACACGTCTGCAATTTGATCATCTGTGGAAATATGCTGAACTGACAGTTTCTTTCTAGCAACCTTTTCTCTGACAAAGTGAAAGTCAACTTCAATATGTTTTGTGCGAGCATGAAACACTGGATTGGCTGTCAAATACGTGGCTCCTAAGTTGTCACACCATAAGACAGGAGCAGTAGCCATAGGAACTCGTAGTTCACGAAGAAGGGCTTCTAGCCAAGTGATTTCAGCTACAGTATCTGTTAGGGCTTTATATTCGGATTCCGTTGAAGACCGAGAGACGGTTTTCTGTTTTTGAGCTGACCAGGAGACAAGGTTCGAGCCAAGATATATAGCATATCCCCCGGTGGATCGACGGTCATCTGGACAACCAGCCCAGTCAGCATCCGAGAAAGCAGTAAGGAACGGAGAATGAGCATCAGTGTAAGCATGCAAGGTGGAATCCGAAGATTGTTGGATTAAGAGACCATAGTCAACAGTGCCTTGTAAATACCGGAGAATCCGTTTAACGGCAGACCAGTGATTTTCAGTAGGAGCATGCATGAATTGGCAGACTTTGTTGACTGCATAAGTGATATATGGGCGTGAGAGAGTGGCATATTGAAGAGCACCCACCACTTGACGATACCGAATGGGGTTCTCAAAGAGAGAGCTGTCACCCAACGAGAGATTGGTAGTGGGTGTAATGGGCGTCGAGACAGGCTTGGCTTGCGAGAGGCCTGCCTTCTGAAGGATTTCCAAGATGTATTTCTTTTGAGATAACAACAGATATGCGCCCTTACGAGCAACTTCAATGCCAAGAAAATAGGAAAGAGTGCCCATGTCTTGGATAGCAAAGGTCTGGCTCAAGCTTTGAATGATGCGGTTGATCGTTGTTGGATTGTTGTCGGTCACGATGATGTCGTCAACGTACACAAGCATGTAAAGAAGGGTGTCATTGGAGTTGTAGATAAAAAGTGATGGATCGGTTTTAGAGCCTGCAAAGCCAAGAGAAAGTAAGGCTTTAGATAACCGATGAAACCAGGCACGGGGTGCTTGCTTGAGTCCGTATAGGGATTTGTGGAGCAGGCAGATATGATCCGGCAACAATCCAACAGCGATCAACCGCATCATTCAAAGCTTGAGCCAGACCTTTGCTATCCACCCGTAAGGGACCCTCGGCGTTGGATGAGTTTATTAGACAATTACATTAATTATATTTCATGACCCTTGGGTTCCTTGACCCTTGGTATTCCATGACTCTTGGGTTCCTTGACCTTTGGTATTCCATGTCCCTTTGTATTCCAAGAGAGCCTCTATATAAAGGCTTCCTGTCCTCCTCATTTGTACACACAAATTTACTGATTTATAATACAATTACAAAGTTTATCATGGTATCAGAGCTCTAGGTTAAAACCCTACTGCTGATCACAACACGCTGCCGCCGACCGCCACCTCCGACGACCTTTTAGTCGTCGGAGGTGCCTACAATATTTTTTCCTTTTTTTTTTTTCATAAATAATAATACAGCCGACGGCACCAAACAGAGCCCCGTCATCGGGAAGCCTCCGATTTGCAGTCAACAAAGTCTGCCAGTTCATGCATGCTCCTACTGAGATATCACTTATGCAGTCAACAAAGTCTGCCAATTCATGCATGCTCCTACTAAGATATCACTTATACAGTCAACAAAGTCTGCCAATTCATACATGCTTCTATTGAGATATCACTTATGCAGTCAACACAAAATATGTTGAACTTCACTTTCACTTTGTCAAAAAAAAAAAAAAAAAAAAAACTGTCAGTTCAGCATCTTTCCACAGATGATCAAATTGCCGACGTGTTTACGAAACCTCTATCATCCCAGCGGTTTGAAGCCATTCGGTCCAAGCTACAGGTCGCTACCCGACCTTAGCTTGCGGGGGAATATTAGACAATTACATTAATTATATTCCATGACCCTTGGGTTCCTTGACCCTTGGTATTCCATGACTCTTGGGTTCATTGACCTTTGGTATTCTATGTCCCTTTGTATTCCAGGAGAACCTCTATATAAAGGCTTTCTGTCCTCCTCATTTGTACACACAAATTTACTGATTTATAATACAATTACCAAATTTATCAAGAAGCAAAAGTACTAGGTCAAATAATGTTTTTCACACTTCAGCCAAGAAATTACCTTTACATAAACTGTAAATGGAATATAGAGATTTAGCTAGAAAATATGGTTATCATTTTAAGATCGGATTTTCATTATTTTCTGCTTGTGTAACATGGTTTGTGACCTCCTATAGCAGCTTTTGGCATCATAATGTGAATTGGCTTGATTACACATAAACAAAAGCTTAACATTCTGTATCATCATCTTGTTCTACAGATTCATACACAGGTTCATCAAATGAAATGCATATAAAACATATATATAACACACACGATATGCAAATATTTTAACCGAAACTCAATCATAACAAAACTCGGTGCCAGGGGAAACCAGCAATAGAACACAGATAAAAACGTATGTCTAACAGAACGATCAAACATAAAGTACTTGGTATCAACTTCTATCTGATGATGTTTTAAGAACCTAACAAACGAATCCAACACAATAAAGAAAAGAGAAGGAGAAATCACTGTGAAACTCCAAGCCACTTGGTGAAAACATCAAACTCAGCATAATCACTATCCGAAATCATAGTCTTGTACCATGCTTTGCTAGCTGACTTGATCTTACCCGCTTCCTCCTGCAATTCAATCGTCACAAATAACAAATCAAACAACACAATCCTAAAACCAATCACAAACTGCAATTGGAAGTCCATAATGACTAAAGGATTACAATGAATGGTAATGGAACGTACCTTGGAAATTGGCTGCCTCTTCTGGTCAAGCTTCTCCTTCTTGGACTTCTTCCTCTGTTCTTCAGCAAGCACAGCCATCCTCTTTGCAGTCTTGGCATATGGATTTAACCTGAGCATGGTGTTCAAGTTCTTCAATGGGTTCTTCTTCATTGGAGCCCTCTTCACCTCCTTCTTAATTGGCTTCACCACTGACTGCACTTCATCAGAGTTAATGATCCTAGCTAAATCGGCGTTAGCCATCTTAGCCCTAGGCAATACGTAACCCTTCTTCTTCTCGCTTGTCTTCTCAAACGATCCGTAGATCGAATCCAGCTTCTCAAACGCAGATTTCGTCCAGATAATGAACCTTCCAAGGTGACCTCCTGGAGCGAGTTTCAGCAAATTCAATCTCTCCACATTAGCAACTTCAACACCGGGAATGTTCCTGAATGCTTTCACAAGCTTCGCACCTTCAGTGCCATAAACAACGAGTGGTCCTTTGCGGGAAATATACCTCCTGTTCCTCATTTTTCCCTTTCCAGGACGAATGCCGACTGAATCCTTAGCTTTCTCAGCATCGGTATAGGCTCCGATCTGTTTCAAAACCTTAATAGCGTTCTGAGTCTTCTCAACGCCTTCAGCGGAATCGCTAACGACCAATGGAAGCTCGGGAACAGATTCGATACGATGTCCACGTGCCATCACAAGCGACGGCACAGCAGAAGCAGCGATCGCTGAAACGACAGCGTATCTCTTCTGGTTCACATTGATCTTCCTGTGCCAACGGCGCCAGATCCTGGTAGGTGCAAACATGCGACCACCACGACACATGTTACCGAAAGCACCCTGGCCAGCACGGTGAGTACCGCCACCAGGAACACGGGGGATACGAGATACAGCACGTCCTGTACCCCATGACTCGGCGGAGGTCTGGTGACCGGCCTTTCTGGAAACGGCGTAGGGTTGACGAGAGTTTTTGGAGATGTTGGAGTGGACAAAGTTAACTATGTCAGGGCGGATAGAGGCTTTCATGACTTCTGGGAGGGGGAGACTCGCACCGTCGGTAGCCATGTCGGATTCCAGAGGTTGGACGGAGACGAGGGGACGGGCGGCGGCGGCCATTTCTGTTTGTAGCAGCAACGAAGGGATCTAGGGCTTTCTGTGTAGGATTTCGAGTTGTGAGTTCGTATATATGTGATGTGAATTAGGGCTGGGGAATTTGGATGCGGCCCATCCTCATTAGTATGGACCTGGGCTTCTTTTCAAAACATAACATATTTATAAATCCAAATGTCATACGATATTTACGAGAATACTAATATCGTGCAGGAATATGTCTGCAAAAAAATTGTTTCCAGATCTTTTTTCGGGAACGGCTGTACAATATACAAATATACAAACGAGTAATAAAAGAAACGGATTACAAAGAATTGACTGTGAGAGAAAGGTTGTGAAGTCGATCAATCCGGTTTATCTTATAATCTTACGCACGTTACAAATTCAAAAGAAGAGTGAAAAACGATGTCGTCAAGCATATCGTTTTTCTTAGGTTTTTTTTTTTTTTTTTTTTGAACGGCGGCAATAGATTAAATAAAAAGCTAGCAAAAATTACAGAGAAGTTATAATAATATTAGAGTTAGACACCAATCACTCCAATAAATCCTAAACGTATGAAACCTAGTACAAACTCAAAGAAACGATTGAGATTGAATAAAATTCCACAATGCCGCCTTAAAAGGCTTACTCTTATCGAACAAAGACCTATTCCGAAAAGACCAAATCGCTCATCCCAAAGTATTACAGACCACCTCCAAACACACTTTTGCCTTTTTCTTCATCCGAAAATCATCAAACCAATAATCTCAATCACTAATAGAAGAACAAATTTGAATATCAAGCTCCCACCATCTTGCCACCAACGCCCAAAGATCAAGGGCCACCTCACAAGAAAAGAAAAAGATGATTGACCGTCTCCACATCCATCATAAAAACCGCGCACAAAGTAGAATCCAAATCCATACCTCTCCTTACTAGATTAACTTTGGAAGACAGTCGATTCAACCTAAGTTTCCACATAAAAACATTCACCTTAGCAGGGAGAACCCGATTCCACCTGGTCTTCATATTCGACACCTCCAGTAACAAATTGTCAATCAAACTCCTACCCGATGCCACCAAATAACCCCCACAGAATCTGAATCCCAAACCCAACCATCCTCCTTATTCGAAATCACCACCTGATCCACTAGCACCTTCAAGGCTTGAAACTGATCTAACTCGACCCCACCACTCGGCAAATGACGCAAAAAAGGGCCCCAACTATGAAGATTCACTCTCTCCCCCACCAAACAATTATTATGTAAATCCAAAGCAAACACTCGATTAAATTTATCACGCAAACATACATCACCACACCACAAATCATTCTAAAAAGAAGTGTTTCTCCCATCCCCTACACGCCGCTTACACCTAGCTAACAAATCGACCCCTTTCTCTTTCAAATGGGCCATCGATTTTAAGATTTCCAACCAAGGACTACCCCCCCCCCCCCCCGCGACCACGCAACCTATTCCACTCGACACCACCACCATGAATCGAAAAAATCACCTTAGCCCACAAATCCCCCGGCCTTGTTCTAAACCGCCAAATCCATTTAAACAAAAGAGCACAATTTAAGCTAAAAATACTCCCGACTCCCAAACCACCTAACTCCATACTCCCCATACACTTCCTCCAAGCCACCTAAGTCATTTTCCTTTCCTCCAAATCAGCACCAATAAAAAAATTATTCCTCAAAGATTCCAAAACCTTTTCAACGCCTACAGGAATACGATACACGGACAAATAGTAAGTGGGCAAACTACCCAAGACCGACTTGATGAGCGCCAGACGACCACCAACCGATAACATACGAGCATGCCACAAGGATAGCCTAATTTTAAATTTGTCCACGATTTTATTCCAATGCTTAATACGACCCATATTACAACCCACATGAACTCCCAAATAAGTAAGCGGACTATCCGCAACTCCACAACCCAACATACTCACCATCTCCTGCATCTCAAAATTCGCAATTCCAACTCCAAGAATCTTATTCTTACTCACATTTATCTTCAAACCGGAAGTGACATAAAAACACCTCAGCAACCCAATCAGATTTCTAGCACTACGAACATCCCAATCACAAAAGAAAAATAACATCATCAGCGTACATCAAATGAGAAATAACCAACCCGCCATTGGCCAACGACACCCCATTGATGAGATTACACTGCACCGCCTTCGATACAATGGCATGAAGACCTTCCATGACAATGATAAACAAAAAATGAGACAAGGGATCTCCTTGTCTTAAACCTATAGCTATTTCAAACTCATTAGTCAGAACACCATTAACAAGAACGGAAGCATGAACATTAGTAAAACACCCCTCGATCCATCTCCTTCACCGAAAACCAAACCCCATCTCAGCCATAACAACATCCAAAAACTCCCACTGAAGAGAATCGTAAGCTTTTTCAAAATCAACTTTAAACGCAAAAAGCTTCCTGTGTCTATGCTTATACCAACCCAACACCTCATTAAGTATCATTAGACCATCAAGAATGAATCTACCCTTCAGAAACGCAGACTGTTCCTGACTAATATACCCACCAATCACCATACTAAGGCGATAGCTAGCAGTTTGTCAATAATTTTATATTGGCAACCAATTAGACTAACAGGTGTAAAGTCAAAAACCAGTCTAGGATTTTTCACCTTAGGAATCAGAGCGATAAATTAAGGATTACACCCCTTAGGGAAGTATGAAGTATTAAAAAACTCCATAACCAAATTGACAACATCATCCTCCACCAAATCCCAGAAGTGCCTAAAGAAAGCAAAATGAAAACCATCAGGACCATGGGCTTTATCCATACCGCAATCTCACACAGCTCGTTTAATTTCCTCCCAGGTAAAGTCAATCTCCAAAACACTAGCATCTTCAACCGACAGCTTCTTATGAATATCCGGCCCCAACCAAGACCGAGGCCTCTCAAAAGGGGAAAACCTAGCTTTAAAATGATTATAAAACTCAGATTTCACCTCAGATGGCTCCTCAATCCATATATCGTCCCGTAACACACCCTTAACAGCCGCATTCCTTCGTTTTTTAAAAAGCTGATTGTTTTCTTAGGTTTAGCCGATTCAAAAATCTGATCGTTTCAAAAATTCCACAATACCCAGAAATCAGTAATAATCACCACATCAAAGCACTTTTTCTGCACAACACTGGAAGACAAGTTATCCGCCCACTAAATAACACTATCAATTGACATATTAGTAGGCAGATTAATCCCACACCATTTAGCAATAACAATCCAAACACCACAAGTATGTGTGCACCCAACGAAAACATCTAGGGAACTACTAACGAAGGGTATCGCCACCTAGCCAACTGTCTAGCCAAAATCTAGTATGTAGCTCGTTCCCAATTAAACCTTACAAAATTGTTGCACGTGAAAACCATTAGAACGTGAACGAGTAATAGAACAAATAATATCAATCAATAGACCATTAGGTGTATTTCTAGTATCCATGTTCTATAGATAACCATCAACACCAAGGATGACTTAACAACTTATACACAAACTATTGTGCTTAGAAAACCAACACCTCCATGTGAACAACAAATCCTGATTGAATGATAGAAGTCTACCTACTACAAGACCACCTTCTTATTCACTAGCCAACACTTTGTTCCAATAAAACCAATGAATTTTACGCTTCCTTAAATCAACTCCCCCAAAAAAAGGGTTCGTAAGGATTTAAGCAAACTCAAAATAGGTCTGCAACTGTGAATAGATCAACAAATACATAAATAAATTCCATACTTCCCTACACAGCCTTGGGTAGAGTTACTTTCCCACCAATATAAAGAGTTTTTGCCTTCCAAGTAAAAATTTTAGAAATAAACTTATCCACAACAAACTTCCAAGGTTAGATACGTGACATATTATCTCTTACCAGGAAGCCTAAATACACAAACGAATAACGTAAAGTCGAACAACCGATAATACTTGCAACTTCCTCAACATGATGAAACTCCACCCTGACATCAATCAACTTACTTTTATGTAAATTGATTTTAAGCCCAAAAGCTAGGTAAAAACAATGAAAAATAAGAACAACACGTACGATATTTTCCAAATCTCAATCACACAGTAAAATAACATCACCGGTGTCGAAAAAATGAGATACTTCTAGCTCCTCACCTCCTACTTTCACCTTTAAAAAATTTATATTTTTGCCTCCAGATAGGCAACATGAAGCCCTTCCTGAAGGGTTTCTATGCAATCAATGAACACAAAATATTCCTAAGGTTCACATGCAACCCTAATAAGATCTATGTTTTCTTCTATGAAGATTAGAACTAAAAACCTAAAGGATACAATTCAATTCTAAAGAAGAATTAGGAAAACCAACCTTTGATCTTATGATCCTTCAAGCAAGCAGCAAAAGAATCCTGCCTCAAATGCAAGTCACACCCAAGTGATGGAAGAATCAGTCCAGCAGAGTAATTTCAGAGAGATGGAGGCGTAGGATTTAGGGTACCTAGGGGGTTCCTTATATAGCCTCCTAGGGTTACACCTGAAACCCTACAAAACCTCCAAGTGGACAAGGCTTTTGGACACTTGGACCAGACTCCCCAAAACCCTAATAGGGTTTCGCCAAAACCCTGGAGGCTCCTCCAGGGTGGCGCCAACTTTGCCCCAGGTTTTTACCTGGCCAGTTATTCAACTATTGAATAAATGCCAAACCAGTCCCTGCACCTTTTAATTAATTAATTTAATCACTGAATTAAATCTAATTAATTCTAGATTGAATCTTAATTAATTATCATAGTTTCTAATTAATATATTAACACTTAAATATATTAATAAACCATATATATATTTTCTATTGATTTATTATACAATTAATAAATCAACTATTCTCTCTACTGAACTATATATCTATCCTCCATCTATGAGGGCAACCCAAATGGACTTTGCTTTTATTCATAAGATAAATACAATTATAAGTCATGGCTTAGACACCTAATCCAACAGTCTCCCACTTGGATAAGTCTATGACTTTAATTGTCTGAACTCTGACCCAGTTAGTTCTGTCCAAAGATAAGTGATCTGATGATCCAACATCCAACAGGATATTTTCAGACTCAAGACATGGACTAACATCAATCTTGGTCTGATACTCTGTTTCTCGATTTCTGATTTGTATATGACTTTAGAGACTACTAATTGAACACATTAATTAGTCCTGGTTGGCCAACACTTTCAGTCAACTTCAAAATCATCGAGAGGCCTACAGATATCTGTTTCCCATCGGGTCAGGGGACGGATAAGTTTCGACTTATATGTCCATATCTTTTGCGGGTCCGAATACATACAACAATGCGTTTTATAACACCGAGTTACTGGCGTGTTTTTCGCATTGTCAATAAGCACTTGTAACGCAAATAACAGATCATATCTCTCCACTTAAAGATCACCGGATATTATCGTCTTAACATTGCTCGTGATATAATCCATGAAGCAATCTGTTAAGCGCGGGTTTATCCAATACTCAAATATCTATTTTCTAAGTACTCATGAACGTTGCAGCAGTCTTACTGCAATGTCTAACTCATTAGACAGTCTGCAACCAATTCATGACAGTCTTAGTTCATACTTACTTCCTAACAGTATGATCGACTGTGGAGTGTTAAATAATCTAATTATTAAGGAAGTTAAACATGCAAATATAGAAACACAGAAATAAACAATTGACAAAGGCAGTAACAATACTCATTTATAAATCTCAATTATAAAATCACCGAGTCAATTACATTTATACTGTTACAAGTTTCTAATCTATCTAATTGCTAAAACTAATATCATCCTTCAATCCAATGCTCCGAGCATGCTGATTGTGCTTGATCCTATATAGAGCCTTAGTCAAAGGATCTGCAGGATTTTCTTTTGATGATACTCGCTTAACCAGTAAGTGCCCTTCTTCTACTTGATGTCGAATGTAGTGGTACTTTCTTTCGATATGCCTGGACTTTCCATGGTCTCGCGGTTCCTTTGTTAAGGCGACCGCTCCTTCATTATCGCAGAAAAGTTCCACCGGGTCCTGAATGCTCGGGACAACTCCAAGGTCCCCGATGAAGTTCTTCAGCCAAGCCGCTTCCTTAGACGCTTCACTTGCTACGATGTACTCTAATTCGCACGTTGAATCAGCCACCGTTTCCTGCTTGAAACTTTTCCAAGTGACCGCTCCACCGTTCAAAAGAAATACCCAGCCCGACTGGGACCGTCCACTGTCTCTATCTGTCTGGAAGCTGGCATCTGTATATCCACTCACTTTTAACTCATCACTGCCACCGAGGACTAATACCATATTATTTGTCCTTCGCAGATACTTGAGTATGTTCTTGACTGCAATCCAATATGCTTTTCCAGGATTACCCTGGAACCGACTAACCATGCTCATTGCATAGGATACGTCGGGACGAGTACATGTCATAACGTACATGATCGACCCTATTGCCGAAGCATAAGGCACCCGACTCATTTCAGCTATTTCCTCATCGGTACTCGGACTTTGAGTCTTACTCAATTTAGTATTACTTTGGATTGGTAACTCTCCCTTTTTGGAAATTTCCATGTTAAATCTCTTTAACACCTTTTCCAAATATGTACACTGGCTTAAACCTATCAATTTTCTCTTTCTATCTCTAAGTATTCTTATCCCGAGAATATAAGCCGCTTCCCCTAGGTCTTTCATGGCGAAACACTTCCTGAGCCAAGCCTTAACATTTTGTAAGGTCGGAATATCGTTTCCCATGAGCAGTATGTCATCAACATACAGCACCAGGAAAGTGACTATACTCCCACTAGCCTTGACATATACACAGGACTCATCTTCACTCCTAGAGAAACCAAACTCTTTGACTTTCTCATGGAAGCAAAGATTCCAGCTGCGAGATGCTTGCTTCAACCCGTAGATTGATCTTTCAAGCTTACATACTTTATCAGGGTGCTTTGTGTCTACAAAACCTTCTGGCTGACACATGTAAACATCTTTAGTCAGTTTCCCGTTAAGGAAAGCAGTTTTGACATCCATCTGCCAGATTTCATAATCATGAAATGCAGCTATGGCAAGCATTATCCTGATTGACTTAATCTTGGCTACTGGTGAGAAGGTTTCATCATAGTCAACCCCCAGGGTTTGAGTGAATCCCTTCGCAACCAGCCGAGATTTATAAGTATGCACTTTTCCATCCATGTCGGTCTTCTTTTTGAAGATCCACTTGCATCCGACTGTCTTTCGAACCGGTACATTGTCAACCAAGTTCCAAACTTGATTGTCATACATGGACTTTATCTCGCTGTCCATTGCCTCTTTCCATTTTGCAGACTCGGGACCTGCCACTGCTTCACGTTAGTTAGCCGGCTCATCCAAATTAGTCAATGTACGATCACTGACTAACGTGTCTCCGTCCGAAGTAATATGGAAACCATAGAACTCGGGAGGCATGCTAACTCTACCTGAACGCCTAAGGGGCAACGAAATGTCGGTGGGTCCAACAGGAACTTCTTCCTCATGTTGGTTGCTAGTTTCTTCCAAGGTTGTTTCATCGGGCGTCTCCTGAATTTCTTCGAGATCGATCGTACTCCCACTGTCCTCTTTGGATATGAGTTCTCTCTCTCGAAAGAACCCCCGTCTTGCTACAAAGACCACGTCCTCGCTCGGTCTGTAGAACAAGTATCCAAAAGACTGTTTCGGGTATCCGATGAAGTAACACCTCTCACTTCTTTCTACAAGCTTATCTGAAGTATCTCGTCTCACGAATGCTTCACAACCCCAGACTTTGATGTGTGCCAACGAGGGAACTTTCCCCGTCCACATCTCGTGCGGTGTTTTCGCAACCTTCTTGGTTAGGACAAGATTTAGGATATGGGCGGCAGTCTCTAAGGCATATCCCTAGAAATGGATTGGAAGTGAGGCTCGACTCATCATGGAACGAACCATGTCCAACAAGGTTCGGTTTCGCCTCTCAGCAACACCATTCAGCTGAGGTGTTCTTGGAGGTAACAACTGTGAAACAATTCCACATTCCTTGAGGTAATCGAGAAACTCGATACTAAGATACTCACCGCCTCTGTCGGATCTAAGCATCTTTATCTTTCTGCCCAATTGATTTTCCGCTTCATTCTTAAACTCTTTGAACTTTTCAAAGGTATCCAACTTATTCTTGATTAAGTAGACATACCCATATCTACTAAAATCGTCGGTAAAGGTCACATAGAACTGCGTGCCATCTTTAGTGGTTGTTCTGAAGGGACCACACACATCTTTGTGTATGATATCCAACAGACCTTCACCTCTTTCAAAAGGAACCTTTGAATGGTGATTTTGTCATCTTCCCAAGTAAGCAAGATTCGCATACATCATCCGACCCGAGGTCGAATGATTCCAACACTCCATCCTTTTGGAGTTGGGCGATGCGTTTCTTGTTTATATGGCCAAGGCGACAATGCCACAGACATGCCTTTTCTATACCGCTTGAAGTATCAATAGCTAAAACATTTTTACCATAATTATCAACACACATAATAGATTCATACACTCCATCACAAGGCATAATATTAAATATGAAAACATTATTTTTGAAAACTGAAATTGAACCATTCAATTTATTAAACTCGTAATAAAAGCCTTGTTTAAACAATGCATGAAATGAAATTATGTTCTTTGTCGTATCAGGCGCATTGCAACAATTACGTAAATCTAATCTAACTCCACTACTCAGCATCAGTCCATAAACTCCGATCTTGGTAACAGGTGATGTTCGCCTATTCCCCATGACCATGTTCAGTCTGCCATGCTCTAGCTCCCTACTTTCCTCTAGGACCTGCAAATCAGAACAGATATGAAAACCACATCCTGTATCAAGGACCCATGAACGGGAAAAAGATGAGTTATTAGATATAGAATACGTACCTGCCTGTGACGGTTTCACTTTACCGTCCTTGACGTCCTGCAGATACGTTGGGCAGCTCCTCTTCCAATGACCCTTCTGCTTGCAGTAAAAGCAGTCGGCCTCTGTGGGGTTCCGAACATGTGGAATTCCGGAAGACTTACATTTCGGGGCACCGCTAGATGACCCGACATGAGTCTTTTCCCTCCAGTTCTGCTTAGGAGGGCCTTTCCGTTTCATTCCCTTTCCTGAGCCAATAGCCAGGACAGGCGGGTTGACAGGGAGCACAGCCTTTCCCTTCATCCCGTCCTCAGCCGTACGAAGCATGCGGTGTAACTCAGCTAGATTTGCCTGGTTGTTGTTCAAATGATACGCGAGTGTGAACTGGTCATAAGAACTGGGCAAGGAGTTTAGCACTATGTCAAATGCTAAATCCTCATGGACAGGCATTTCCAGCTTTCTAAGCCTTTCCACATAACCATGCATCCTCTACACATGTGCATAGATGGACTCGCCCTCCTTGGGCTTGCTGTTAGTGAAAGCTTTTACAACCTCACGCCTTTCGATGTGCTCTTGCTTGCGGAACCTTTCCGCGAGCTCTTTGTGCATCTCGTAAGGCCAATAGTCCTCATAGATACGCTGCAGTTCAGGGTTCATAGTAGCGATCATGATGCAAGCCACTTTGGTTGCATCATCAGAGTGTTTAGTGTACGCAGCAATTTCCTCGGGAGTAGCGGTTTCAGTGTCCACATCAACAAGCTCGGTTTCCAGAACATACTCTTTATGTTCAAACCTTAAATCCATTTTGATGTTGCGGATCCAGTCATTATAGTTAGTTCCGTCCAACGTCACCTTTGAGCATAATGACAGAATCGAGGTGACATTACGGGGATTTGAGTGGGGAACGGATTGGTTAGAAGACATCTGAACAAGAAGAAGGTAGTTTTAATTAGATATAATAATAATAATAACCCTTATATTCACCCAAGAACAAATATAAGGCTAGGATCCTACAATAACAATCTACAATACCGAAAAGGGATGCTGTAATCAATATTGTAAATTTTATCAGGTAGGCGACTGACGATTCAGCCAATTCCACCGCGGAAACATAATCATATTATAATGGAATTCCTAGTTTCTTTGAGATTTACCGAACTGTTCGATAGCATGTTTTAATCTCGGGAATGCCCCGCTGTTTGTGACTGGGATACCGAGGATCACAAACCGGATGTGAATAACCATGCAAATTGCTTGGTACTCTTGAAGTCAATTGTCATCTCTAATTAACGTGCCGGTAATCCACACACGCTCCGTTAATAATGACAAAATCAAGAAACCCATCGCGACTCATTGCGGACCCCAGTTGGCGTGCCGGTAAACCACACACGCTCCACCAACGTTCCACAAAGTGCAATGTGCAATTTCATGGATTAGCACCAATTCACATTTTTAACCTAAAGTAACTAGATTGGGGTTTGTTTTAAGGTTATAGTACTTTCAATTATAGCATTATACTTTTAAGAGGCTTTATCGGTTCTATCATACCCGTTCAGCTAACGACACTCGACTGACCAGGAGAGCGGTGGGTAAGAGTAGATACCCATTAGACAAACATTTTATAGTCAGTCGCCTTATACCCTCTTTATAGGACAGTTTTGTGAATGAGGCCTACTAACGGTAGACTAACCAATTTTTCTTATATATATTAAATTAACTTTAATCATAAATATATATAAGATATATTTTAATCTCATTAAAATATTTTAGAATTAATTTTATCTTAATTTTCGCAAATTTTAACTAATTTTTTGAAAATTTTAATTAATTCTTTAAACCGATTTAATTGGTCTTTTAATTAATCAATTAATTAAATTAATTAAATCTAGGATAGATATTATCAAATTAATCAAATTAATTATCTATCATGGTCCCTATGGTGATCGAAATTAGCAAGGCACACAAAAGGGTTCAAGTTATTTCAATTATTCCAATTACCAAAAATAACAACATACTTTTATGGCAAGCAAATCAAGCAACCAAAAAGGGGGGACCAAAGGGGATGGCGGCTAGGGTTAGGAAACCCTAGCCTTGAAATCGACAAGGCCATCTCCAAGGGTTTAATTTTCGCCAAAAACCCTTAGGCACAAAACAATTCATGCAGTTCAAATCAATTCACAAGAAAACAGCCTAAGCTCTGATACCACTGAAGGGTTTCTATGCAATCAATGAACACAAAATATTCCTAAGGTTCACATGCAACCCTAATAAGATCTATGTTTTCTTCTATGAAGATTAGAACTAAAAACCTAAAGGATACAATTCAATTCTAAAGAAGAATTAGGAAAACCAACATTTGATCTTATGATCCTTCAAGCAAGCAGCAAAAGAATCCTGCCTCAAATGCAAGTCACACCCAAGTGATGGAAGAATCAGTCCAGCAGAGTAATTCCAGAGAGATGGAGGCATAGGATTTAGGGCACCCAGGGGGTTCCTTATATAGCCTCCTAGGGTTACACCTGAAACCCTAGAAAGCCTCCAAGTGGACAAGGCTTTTGGACACTTGGACCAGACTCCCCAAAACCCTAATAGGGTTTCGCCAAAACCCTGGAGGCTCCTCCAGGGTGGCGCCAACTTTGCCCCAGGTTTTTACCTGGCCAGTTATTCAACTATTGAATAAATGCCAAACCAGTCCCTACACCTTTTAATTAATTAATTTAATCACTGAATTAAATCCAATTAATTCTAGATTAAATATTAATTAATTATCATAGTTTTTAATTAATATATTAACACTTAAATATATTAATAAACCATATATGTATTTTCTATTGATTTATTATACAATTAATAAATCAACTATTCTCTCTACTGAACTATATATCTATCCTCCATCTATGAGGGCAACCCAAATGGACTTTGCTTTTATTCATAAGATAAATACAATTATAAGTCATGGCTTAGACACCTAATCCAACACTTCCATGATTATAATAAAATTGAGCAGAGATGAGGGATCTCCTTGATGGAGACCACACTCAAAACTGAACTCCTTCATTGGGGCACCATTAACCAGGATGGAAGCTCGGGAAGAAATGAGTGCAGTTTTACAACCATACCATACTGATCCGAATAGCATGTTGTCCATAATTTCAATCAATTACTCTTAACATTAAATGTCTATAAATAATCTGACGACCTGTCGACTGATCCATACTAATGATACTACTAATCACATCAACTAAAAGATTAGCTAGAAGTTTGTCAATGATCTTATATTGACATTCTAAAAAGCTAATATGGAAACTCCTTGATTGACTTAGGATCACTAACTTTCATGATGACTGTGATGAAAAAATGATTGCACCCTTTAGGGATCACCGAAGACTTTTGGAATAGCCACACCATATTATCAACGTCATCTCCTATAAAATCCCAAAACTGCTTTAGAAAGCCAAGAGTAAACCTATACGACTATGAAGCTCTATCAGTCCCATACATCTATCTATATCTATATATCGTCTTGAGAGAATGGTGAGTCAATAAAAGAAAATTGTACACGAGTGAGGCAATCAAACCTATATGATATAATTGTTGCTTAAAACTATAAACACAACCAAAAAGGTTTTGGAAATACGACTTAAATTCCATAATGACCCTTAGTCGATTCAACCACCCATCCAACATCTACGATAATGTCTTTAATGGAAAGTTGTGTCCTCTTATGATTGACAATTCCATGAAAATAATTTGAATCATCACCTTTGATATTGTAGTTAACTTTAGTCTTTTTCAACTAAGTTGAGGTTAGCCAAGTGCTTTAGATCCCTCATCCCCTTTATATCATTAAGATATGTCTCTAGATCAACTACAGTAGCATGTGAATAAGCATTTATGACATCTATGTCATCAACCATTTTATGAATTCTTTCCCCTATAAATATTTCCTCCTGTCCTTTAACCAAAATTTCATATTAGCTTTAAGAAATTGTTTATTGTCAGTGATCAAATATCCACCATGTATGTCTGAGAGCTTTAGCTTATTAATAGATATTTTAAATGATAATTTTAATAATATATGATTTTATATGGTTAGTCATGAAATCAACTTTGTTTTTATATCTTGTTGAATAACTAAAGTATGAAAATTGTCAATGTATATGTACAACTGTAACGTCCTAAATCCAGTAATAATTTTTTTTGGTTAAAAACGGTTCAAATACATAAAACGGGTTACCAAATAAAACCATATAATTTAAAACTTGTTATTCAAACATTAGAAATCGTATTTATCAAAACATTTATAAACATTATCCAGCGGAAGAGTTAATTATCAAAACCTCATATGTGGTACAGTCGCACCATGCTCCAAGCTCAAGCCAACAAATACCTGAAAAACAGTTAGGGTGAAAGAGTAAGCACAAAGCTTAGTGAGTTCCCAAGATACCACATAATTCATCACATAAACACAATCACAAAAGGTCATCGAGCTTGCCCCGATCAACCTAGCTCTCGGGCTTGCCCCGATCCGCCTCGACTATGAACTCACGAGCTTGCCCTATTCCGTCCGTCATCGTATCAACTCATTCTTTGGACTCTCGAGCTTGCCCTGATCCGTCCGTTTATCAACTCATTCTTCAGTTCTCGGAACAAATCCAACAACTGTCACATACAAGCATAACAGCCTAAACATACAGTCTAACCCATTGGGTTTCCATCATTAGTTCAACAGTCAAATAATGTAAGGCACGCCTAGCTACCATACATTACTACACATAGAAATTAAGTTACCTACACATGTAACTTCACCTATAGTATAGTGAGAAGATTCACCTGATCCGCAAAGCCCAATAGTGTTCCGCACGCGCGTCTTCAGATCCTGACAACACGAACCTCCCAAAAAGAAAAAACTCCACTTAGAACTTCCTGAATCCCAAAAAAGATAACCCTCTAAGACCGGTATCCAAAACCCTCAAGTTTTACCAAAAGTCAAACTGGTCATAAAGTCAACTGTCAAAGGTCAAAGTCAACAAAAGTCAACAGGCACAGTTAGCGCCGCTAACTTCCCTAGTTAGCGTCGTTAACTATGAACAATCTCAAAAGTCTATTAAGCTCTTAATCCATTCAACCAAGGTCTTAATCCTTCTAGGGACCTTCCAAACAGTCCCTAAGTCCATAAAAATCCTAACTTTAACATCCAAACATAACCTTGCTACTCAAGAAAAATATCCAAGCCCAAATGGTCCAAAACTAACCAAAATCACCAAAGAGAGTTTGGCTTACTCTCTAAACCAACTTAATGGTTCTCAATTTAAGGCATAAAGTTCCTGACATTATCCCTTCCAAAGATGAACAACACTAAAGAGGGACTAACACACCAATTAATCCTATGCTCCACCAACAGGACCACATTAGCATCGCTAATGTAGATGGTTAGCATCGCTAATGCAGAGGGTTAGCGTTGCTAATCCTCTGCTCCACCAACTTCTTGATTTTTCTCCTTTTTAAACAGCGAACTTTGACTCTTTAAAACCGAAACTTGGGCTTCTCGGGATTAAGGTCTTACAACAACGTTTTATTTATTTTAATATGGATAAAGGTGAACATTGTTTGTATTTAATTACGAGAGGAACACATGTAAAGGATGGCATGTAACTTGTTTCATGTTACCGTTAATGAAACTTTTACAAACATGAAGTTTTTTTTCTTGAAACTTCAACAATCATATTTAAAACTTTTACAAACCCGAAGTGTTTTTCTTCTTTCGTGTTATTTATTGTAATCAATGGTCCAACTGCCAAGACAAGTCTGAGCATGACATAATATTTTGTTAGGCTAAGGGATTGTTGGGTAACCTTTGAATGATTTAAACTTGAATGATTCAGAGGCGTTGAACAAATTCGTCTCTAAATTATAACATGTTGTTTGATAATGTTGTTAAGTAGTCGTGTTGAATGAAATTTTTTACCATTTTACTCTTCTGTTTAAACTTGCACAACAACATCAACCCAATTCTTAAAATCGCACAACAACATCAACCCAAATCTTAAAATTGCACAACATCAAAGTATTTCATCAATTATCAATGTAAATTAAAATTGCACAACAACATCAAACTAATTCATCATAGAAATGTAGAAATAGACTTATTCTTCCACTCTAAACGTTGCTTATGTCTAATTGAGGGATCTCCCCACCCATTTAAACACTCCAACTATCATGATATGACTTCCAAGTCCCTCATGTATCAACATTTTAACTAATAACACTAACCGTTAATAGAAGTCATGGATTTAAGACTTTTGCCCTAAGGAAAAACATTTATTTCATCCAAGTCATTGACTAAGTCAACTCTAACCCATAGTTTAGTCATTTGGAAAAAATGGTCATTCTCACTAAACTTTCCATAACTAGGTCTTTTATTGCTTAAAAGAAATGTCTAGCATAATCCAATTTTCCACTTCAAGCCTTACCCATAATTTCTATAACATCCAAGTCCTTGAAAAGTCAAAGCTAGATATGCTTAGTTTGACAAATTGACAAATTTAGTTCATATGTCATCATTTCTCATTTTAAGTTCAAAATGGGTTTTAAATATTTAAATTATTCATCAAAAATTTATTGTAGCTCCTTAAATTATATTTCTAGTCATATTATAAAAATTTAAACTTACTCTCCTTTATTTATTTATTTTTAAAATTTTTTATTTTTTCAAAATAATATTTATCTATCGGTTTAAGCTCAAAACTCCTAGGCCCAAAAATGGATGTTACAATTATTAACCCTTAAAAGGATATTGTCCCTAAAATCACCAAGATAGAATAAAGTAATAGTTTTTCCAAAAATTTCAAAAAGTTAACCATCTTTAAGTCTTAATGCTTCCTAAAACTTAACATACTCTTACTTCAACTTCCATCCAAAATTAGTTTATTCCAAAAATTTATTTCTCTAAATTTCCTTATCATAAAATGCCTTTCGTGAAACATGTAAATGTTTATTTTGAAATTTTTGGTTTCAACTTCATCCTTCATTTTTGATCAAATACTCAACTTCTCTTTGATGTATTTAAGAAACAATTCTTTTAAAAACATAAATCACGTTTAGCGGAAAACAGTTCTCATGTTTTTGAATAATTTTATATATAAAAAAAAGAAGATTTCAAATTTACCGTTGAACAATATTTATCAAAAACATCACCACGATTCCAAAGAGATCATCAATCCTGTGTAATAGCTACCGATTCTTGATGGCCACTTTGTCATTTTTCTTCATATAATTTCAATATTTCAATATAATATGCTTACCAAAAATGCTCCACATGATTATTTAAATTTAGTAACATCTTTGGAAAAATTAGGCTTTACATTGTTCTCATGTTCTTCGTTAAGGTAGCATGAGTCCGCTAACATGTATACCTTAGGTTACAATACCGTTTTAAACCTATATTCCTCCATCTCAAAATATACTTATGTATCTTCAACATAAACATAACCTCTACAATATCATTCTCTATTTAAGATCAAATGTCTAATCAAGTAAACAACTCCTGGTTAACTAGGCCATCATTCACCACTGAGGAACATATCATTTCTAGTCCTTCTAACATCTTTCTCCAAGTCTCGTTTAGCTTAATCACCGAGAAGTACAAGCTAGATAACTCCCATATTTGCACATAATATTCTAGGTCTAAGGTATGGTCATAAGGACATTCATAAAAGTATCACTAAAAGGGAAACATCATGATATACCACAAGGACAAGTAGATTGACACCATCACAATTATCTTGAAGGTTCTAACGAATTAACCAAAAAAAGAGATCGATGACATTAGATACGATTACAAAAATCTCCAAACATAATAAACACCAATGGGGGTATGACAACTAAGTCCTTAGCATGAACACAAAAAAGATAGTGGAGTGAGTCGCACCGAAGATAAGGGCAATGAAGGCAGATTCAAGGAACAAAACAATAGAATTCTATCATATAGATAAGGGCAAGGAAGCAAGATTGTGAAATGATCAATTTGCCTTTCTTTGTATTTATTCGTCATTTTTTCATTTTTTATAAGTTTTTTCTTTTATCATTTTATTAAAATAAAAAAACATCTCTCCCTCCTCTCCTCTCCCTTTCTAGTATACTCATACACTTGTTTTTTTTATTTTTAGGTATAAAAACACAACAGCAAGTAAGT